>JAATLQ010037458.1:0-27245 GCA_013421005.1 Heliconius erato x Heliconius himera
ACGTTTTTAAAGAAACACGTTAAAAACACACATCGTCTATATGATTCTAAACTATTTTGAAAGAGATACTATGTAATTGCAATAAGTGATATGTATCACCTACTAACAATACTTCACACTAGTTTCCTTCCAACAGGGGCCGTCACTTACAAGCGAGTGCCCCCGATTGACACAATTCCACTGCTTTTATAGTTATTTTCCACCTAAATCTACCCTCTTTTACACGAGTACGCTAACATCACGTCATATGATGATACAGCGAGAAGCTAACAAAAAGAAATTCACCATACCAGAACGAAGAACATCAACCAAATTTATATTATCTAGAATCAAATTACATTGAGACTAGTCGTGGTACAGGGAAACAAGTGTAAGTCTGTAAATGCGACTGGTTGTCGGTTCGATCACCATTCGAGGAAATGAAATGTTTATTAATATTTATATTTACATCTTTAGCTCTAGTGTCGAGACAAAGGGCGTTGTTGAATTCCGCCAGTCATCATGCAATGCTTCCAGAATTCGGCGGAAAATGGAGGACGGAATGTCTTAACTTAACTCTCTCTTAACACTAGGTACCTTTTGTTTACCCTGCTGTGTGTGGGATACAAGTGTGAAGCTAATTTTAGGTTTAAATTATAAAATAACATACATTTTAAAACTACTGATGAAAATATGAATTTTATATTCATATTTTCATAGCAATAAGTGCTTATAAGGACTTCCAAGCAGCTTTAATACTGTTTTCCTCATACAAATACGATATAATATTACAAAAGAAAATAAAAAATACACGCTAGGTAAAACATCGTCATCGTCTTCGAAGAATTACTAAGTAAGCTCCAATTTATCTTTCATATAACAAGAATCAGAGAACAATGAGTATTGCTGCTGTGTTTCAGTCATTATTAAATGTTGTAATGTCTTTATTATATTTCGTTTGTCTTGAGTTTGTATTGGGTATGTTTATTTTTTAGTTTTAATTGATTTTATTTTTTCCTTTGATGAGACTAAGCGTGGTGTTTAGTACCGCAATAATACGTCGTGTCTCGAATTCAGGTCGATAGTAGAGTGTTTCAAAATAACTCTATCCTCCTTATAAGAGATGAGAAAATTAAGAACGGTGTAACCCACTGAACCTGTGGTCAGAGTTGTCTCATACAATTTTTTGTTCTGTCAGCGCTTTTTTTGGCCTAAGCGTGCGATTGTAAACATTACAGAATGTGGTTTCGATTCCTACTCGAAGAAATTAAATTACATATTACCTACTTAATTTTTCCTCAATCTGGTTATGAGGCAAAGCGCAGCGTAGAGTTTCGGCGCTTAATATGCAATGACTCCAGAATCTAACAGAAAATGGGGAACGAAAGTTTTTTTTAATGGGAGCTGAGGGACTTAACATTAGGTTCCCAGGTTCCTTTGTTTAAAAAAGTCATTGTGCATCTTACTATATATGTAAGCTAATTGTATCAAACATTTACCTACCTTACAATGGTAATTTTAGTTCGTATGTCTTCTGTCTAGACTCTAGACAGTCGAAGTAGTCTTTGTATATCTTTCACTCACTTTTTATATATTTTCTTCACAATAGTATATAGGTACTAAATTACTTCGATACTCTTTTTTAGAAGATTAAAAGATGAGTCTAAAGGATATTTAAATTATGGACTGCCAGTATTAAACCTAAATACTTTGCCGTAAGGCATACTTGCGAAACACAACACCGCGTTTTTTAAATTAAAAAAATATATAAACATTCCGTCGAGTGAGTATAATACTAACAATTATCTAAGCAGGCACTTTCTCACTGCGTCACAATGGACAATACTTAAGTCCAGTATCCACCGCGAAAGAGTATTCTCGCCCCTCCCAACCCGGTGTCAAGACCAGTCCAGGTCAACAGCATTAAAGTCCTTTCGAAAAAAAAAAACGCTAAAGAGAAATGAACAGGTAATGCTCAGGCGGAACGGACTCCTTTTAAATAAAATATTCGACGGCGCGATCGGGTCTAGCCGTTAGGGACCGTTAGCTCCGAATAGTCTAATTTGTCCCCAGTCGTGTCTTCACGTCTAGACTGGATTGCTTAGAATATATAGGTTAAATTCCCAGTCCACTCGCCGGCCGCAAGCCGAGGTCGGAGTCCCGCAGGGGACGCCCTTACCGCCGTTGGCATCCTCAAAAGCAGCCACACAGTGATTGCAATTTTTCAGATACAGAGTAACCTCTCGATACTCACCTGTTGTCGCTTTAAAAGCCAATAGGGCTTACAGCATTGACCTCAAGTTTGAAAAAAAATCATTTCCACCAAGAAAGAGTTGTGTATTTTTTTATTACTTTGCTCCACTCCCTAGAAATGAGCGAGATCATTCTGCTCGCTTAGTTCTCTTCGCCCAACTATTTATTGGAGGAAATCCAAATATGCAGTATACTCTTACGAGTTTAACGTAGTCCTTAATGGGTCCGCTCCACTCGCGTTGAAAATCGGGCTGTACTTCATTTGTCAACACCACGATATTGTAAACTGGGTAGCGAAATTTAACGCCATGCCATATCTTACGCGAAATTAAAGAAATATATACCATTCATACATTTTAAATGTACCACAACCAGGGACGTTAAGGAACTCCGTAAACGTAACATTCGCATTTTCAAAATAAAAAATAAAAAAATTGTTCCGTAACCGTTACCGAATCCGATGTAAAATTTGCGTGTATGGATGGAGTGTGATTGTTATGAATGTCAATAAGAAAACCTTAAAAAAACAAATCTCAAAAATTTTATACTTGTATCCATCACTGAGATTATAAAAAACTAATATAAGTATACTATAATATTATAATTCTTTATACATATGTAGCCGAAACTGAGACCGATATAGTTTTTATATCCTTATCCAGATTCGAAATTAATAGTTATATCCATAACATCCCTGCCACAATAATATAAATAAAATCAGCTTCACGCTGTATCCCGCACACAGCAGGGTAGGCAGAGGGAACCTAATACTAACACACTCCGTTCCCCACTTTCTGCCGAATTCTGGAGGCATGGCGTGTTGAGTGGCAGAACTCAACGCCGCGCTTAACCTCGACACCAGAGTGAAGAAATGGAAATATAAATTTAAGTAAATATTTCATCTCCTCGAGTGGGGATCGAACCAGTCGGTTTAACAGTCACCTCTCGTGCCGCTGCGCCACGACTGGCCTCAACACACACAATAATATAAAAAAAGGAAAATTATATAAAACACCATCTCGTGTATGATATATACATGCTTTTAAGAAAAAAGCCAAGGAATGTCCACCAAAACCAATTTACGACGTTTATCTTATAAAACAACGAGGGTTAGTGATTTGCATAACACGATTTTGTACGGATCTATATTTTAGGTTGGTTGTGCTTATAAATATATATTTCTTTTTAGTTTCACACTGTATCTCACACAGCGGAGCAGGCGGAGGGAGCCTAGTGTTAAGACACTGTTGCCCACGTACTGTGTAGAGCGGTGGGTTTTAACTCTAAGTTTTTTCTTGTATACCAGAGCGGAAATTCTTTCCCCGAATGGGAATAGAATTCACGACCGCCATGTTTATAATTAGAATCCGTGCCACTGTGCTGCTATGGTAATACATATAATATTTTAAGCTTGGGTTGGGTGAACGATTCATACTCAGGCTAAGGTTTAAAAAAAAACGATTTCTTCTGGCTAAGTGACTTTAAATTGTGTCAGTTGAAAGTTTCAAGATGTTTTGTATAGATATTTTTTTATATATTTTCCTACATAAATGAACACATAGAGAAGCATGTAGGGAGCATAAAGTCCAAAACGTTACCCACTTTCTAATTTTCGAGATATTACATTGAATGGCCAAACTCAACGCAGCGCTTCCCATCATAGTGGTAGAGTGAAAATCATTTTATATTATAATTATTATCCCACAAATAAGAATAAAACCCACAATAATCGCGATTACAGTCTGTCCCACTGCGCCACGACGGCCTCTACTACTCGTATGTACAAAATTATGTATGTTTGTATGTATGTATGTATGTATGTATGTATGTATGTATGTATGCACATCAGTTGATATTGACTTATAAAATAGTAAGCTATTTTCCTACAAAATTGTTCTTCGAGGAAGTATCTGGAATAAAGTTTTATAGTACCTACTTTAAAATTTATAGACATAATAAGGTTTATAAGCATATAGAATATTTGATATGGAATTTTATCATGTACATAAATTTTTGCGTGTGGACGGAAAACATGAGAAAATTTTATAAATTATCTTTTTTCGCCAAATGATTATAGTTTAGTGCTGCTACTTAACACTCAATGTTTTTAAAGGAGATAAATGAATATAGCTCACTGCCCCGAGTGGATATCGAGCCCACGACCTATACGTTTACAGTCAAACGCTACTCCACTGCGCCACGCTGGACTCTACTATCTAATAACTTCGAGAATATGATTATGAGCATATATGAATTTTATAGTAACACTGTATACCGCTTATAGCTGAAAGAACCCAGTGTTAAGACATTTCGTTGCCCATTTTCCCAAAAAATTCTCAAGCATTACTTTTTGAGTTGCGGAACTCAATGCCGCGCTTTTGTTATAATATCAAAACGAGAAAATGATTCTTTCGAATAGAAATCGAACCCACAACCGTCGCATTTACAGTCAGAATCTGCACTTTAGTCTCAAGGTATAAAACCAGATTCAAAAGCGTAACAAGCAACATTAAATATATCATAAAGTCTCTGTGAATGTAAATTTACTGAAAAAGTCAAATGTTACAGGTTTATTTGCCAAAGTGAAAAGGCAAATGAATGAATCGTGTTCGAAATCGTCGAGATCGAGCTTGCATCTCAAACAACGCGAGTTTCAGTTGTTAAAATTGAAAAAACATTTTCAGTTTTTCGGAAACAAAATACACGATTTTGTTTTTGGAAAAAATTTAAAAATGGTGTGGTGGTCGTGGCTGGTAAGCGCTCCGGTTTTAGGTTCAAATACCAATCGGGGGAATAAACTATTTTCATTTCCTCGCTCTTGTAATAAAACAAGGCCCAGCGCTGAGTTCTGGCACTCAACACAAAATCTTTTAAACATTTGACTACAAGTGAGGAACGGAGTGTTCTTTCTGAACAGAGAGAGACAACAGAGAGATCCTAGCTCTCTGCCTGCCATGCTATATACGTGATACAGCGTAAAGCTAAAAAAAATATTAGTTAAATATATTAGTGGGTGGTCTCCACGGCTTTGAAATATGGATATATTAATACAAGTTATCAATCAAACTTGAAATGTAATTTGGAACTATTTGTGAATAGTAGAGCGCCGACTAAAGATGATTATAATTATTCATTGAGGCACAAAGTACGAGTGTAAATGCGACTGGTCGTAGGTTCGGTTCTTACTCGAAGAAATTATATATTTATTTAAATTTATAGGTGTTTCCATTTCTTCACTCTGGTGTCCAGATAAAGCGAGTCCATGAGTTCCGCCACTTAACAAGCAATATCTCCAAAATTCAGCGGAAAGTGAGAATTGGAGTATCTTTACTAGGTTCCCTCAGCCTACTCTGCTGTGTGCGGGGTGCAGCGTGAAGCTGATTTGATTTAATTTATTTTAATTATTATTTATACCAGCCTAATTTGGTAATGATTATGAATTGAGTAATGTTTGTGCTAATATACCAACTAATATGTTCTTCGTGTTTACCAAGTTCCATATATTTTTGTGACACTGCGTTCCGAATCGCGATACTAAACATCTTTTTCTTAAAGAAGTCCATATATATTTTTAAATGAAATTTTGTTATGGGGAACCGTGTGTCTCAACACTAGGGCTCCCTGTCCTTCTCCGGCTATGTACGGGATACAAGGTATAGCTGATTTTATTTTATTTTTATAAACTTTTTTCCACTTATATGGTAATTTTCTATAAATTGAACCTACTATCATCACATAAACATTTAAATATCTCAACTACACCATCACTGTGTCATTAATTTGTATTTTACCCAAAAATAAGTCCGGAAGGCATTTTCCCACATTTATAGGTGTATAAGAAGGGTCTGATCTAGTTTACGACGGTTATTCGATATCGAAATGGAGTATTTCATTTTCGTATAAAAATTCGTTATATTTTGCGATGTAAATTCAAAATTGTAAAACATATAATTGCAGTTGGTATAGTAACGTAATTTGGTGCTTTATTTATTTTTGGAACATAACGCCGTGTTTGTCTTAAAGGACAAGGAAATAAAAATGATTAGAGTGTCGAGTGTCGTATATCTAATGTAGGTGTAATTTTTATTATGTTTTCTTTTTGCAAATTTTATTAATGTATACCATATTTATTAGAACCTGGAAACCTAGTGTCTATACACTCCATTCCCATTGAAACTCCATTTAGTTCCTCAATTTTTCGCCGATTTTCGGAGTCATTGTGAGTCGATAAGAATAATTGAAAAGACAATATAAATATCACAAGCAATTCACTTTGATGTTTGACTGTAGCTCGATTTAAATGAGTTCGTTAAAACCTTTGAAACTCTCTTAATATTCATCTGTTTGTGAATTCGGATATGGACGCTGCGAAATTGTTTCGATTTGGAGCGTTCCAAATTGACTAGCGGAAATACTTAGTTTTGTTTGTAATTGTCTTATTTTTAAGACGTAAAAACTTATTATAATTATATTAAATCAGCTTCACGCTGTATCTCGCACACATCAGGGTAGGCAGAGGGAACCTAGCGTTAAGACACTCCGTTCCCCATTTTCTGCCGAATTCTGGAGGCATTGCGTGTTGAGTGGCAGAACTCAACGCCGCCTCGATACTAGAGCGAAAAAATGGACATATTAATTTTACGTAAACATTTCATCTCCTCGAGTGGGGATCCAACCCACAACCAGTTGGTTTTACAGTCACACCTCGTGCCGCTGCACCACGAGTGGCTTCAATTATAATTATATCCTCATGAGTTATATGTGTATAGAGGCCAGTCGTAGCGCAGTGGCTGACTGTAAAACCGACAAACTGACTGGTTGTGGGTTCCATTTCTTCGCTCTGGTGTCGAGGTTAAGCGCGGCGTTGAGTTCTGCCACTCAACACGCAATGCCTCCAATATTCGGCAGAAAGTGGGGAACAGTGTCTTAACACTTGGTTCCCTCTGCCTACCCTGCTGTGTGCGGGATACAGCGTGAAGCTGATTTATTTATTTTTATTTTATGAGTTATATGTAGCTTAGGTGATAATACAATATTATGATATCAACGAACTGGTGTGATGATGAATTTAGGATGTGAATGTAGGAACTCTTCAGAGCTAGTAAACCGTTTGAGAGTAGACTACTATTAGCAGTCGTATTAGTCGGTGTAGAAAAACGTGTATTATAGTTTTTTTTACTCTTATTATTATTACTATTTATTAAATAAAAATGTATCTTTTATTAAAAAATAATACTTATCTATATATAAAAAGATAGATTAGAAGATTATTAGAAGATATACATGTACTTGACTGAATGAGGTAAGACGCACGCACAGCCTTAATCGCTGATTGTAGAAACATGAAATTTGGACAGATGTTTATTTTCATAATCTAGACATCCACTAAGAAGGGATTTTGAAAAACTTTAACCCTATAGGGATGAAATAGGGGTTGAAAGTTTGTATGGATTTTTTTTAAGTCGGCACCGATTTTAATAAAATTTTAAATTCAGACTCTTAAAAATGTTTATGTAAATGTAATACATGTTTCATGGTTTTTTAGAATTCACGCACTAAGAGTTCAAAATAAGAGGTCGAAAGTATATATGGAAAAATCTTTAAACTGCCACCGATTTTAATAAAAAAATTAAATTCAGACTGTTAAAAATGTTTTATTGAACACGTGTTTTGTGGTATTTTTAGAATTCACCACTAAGGGTGCAAATACGCGGGCGAAGCTGCGCGCGCCCTCTAGTTTTTTATAAATAACTAGCGACCCACTCGCGGCTTCGCTCGCATACCATTTATAATTGTTTTATTATGCTGTATTTTCCATAAGGTAATCAATATAAATTAAATAATTAATATAATTTACATTCAATAATTTTGAGAAAGTGCAAGCAATATAAAATCGGCGGCAAGGGCGCCCCCCGCTGCACTCGTGCCCATGCTTGCCTCCGTAAACGGAGCGTTGAATTATTTTCAATTTACATTTTCTCAAAAAGTATTTGTCAAATTATATGCTTTAAAAGACAAAGCATTTGTTCATAAAATCTCCTTGATAATGGAATAACTTTCGCTCGTAACTTTATCAAATAAAAACGATGTCCCCTTGCAATGTTCTGTATTTTTTTGTCACGAAATGCCTTATTGTGACTTATTTATAAGAGATAGATATACCATATTGCGGAAATTTTTTAGAACCTAAAAAATAGAACATTTCTTCCATACAATATACTGACATATATTTTACTATATTTGCAGCGCACGCGCTTAAAGCAATTCGATGGCGTTCATTATTATTGTTATTTCATTATTTAAGGCTTACTAAGACGTACACCATAATATTATATAGCCTATAGCACTTCTGAAGAACGTAGTTTTCGTACAAAACCAAAAATAAGTAAATTGGACCAGTAGATCCAGAGATCTTAGCGTTTAAACAAACAAACAAAATCTTCCGCTTTATTATATTACTATAAATATATATACATACGGCGTTGCGAAATATTTTTAAAAGTTTAATATTTTTGTAGTATTTTAAGTACATTGCGTACTTACATAAATTTAACTATTTTTGCAGCGCATGCGTTTAAATCAATTTGATTGAAATTGTTATTTCGTTAGTAAGGGCTATCTAAGCCCTTATATTGTATAGCACTTCAAAAGAATGTAGATATAATCCGAAAGAAACAAAAATTAAATCAGACCAGTAGTTCTAGAGATCTAAGCGTTTAAATAAATAAACAAATAAACAAACTCTTCCGTTTTATTATATTAGTAAAGATACATTCAATATTTTTTTATAATTTTACGAAACTGCAAGCATTAGGTGTGCTGCAAGGACGAAATCGGCGGCAAGGGCACTCTCCGCGGGTCTCGAGCCTACGCTTGCGGAGCCGTAAACAGACCGTTGGATCATCTTAATTTTACATTTTCTCGAAAAGTATACGCCTAAATTATATGCTATAAAAGCCGAAAGTTATCTATATTTAATTTTTATTGAAGATAAAATAACTTTCAATCGTAAGTTTTCATTATAAATAAATATGTTTTCAATAGTATAGATAAACATTAATTAAAAGTAGCGGGCAATGTCGCGCAGGACCAAACTTTACACCACACCAAGAAAAGAAGAAGAGACCCAAAGTGTAGTTTAAATTAATTATACGCAGCAAATAATTACATAAAAATTAACAATAGTTTGAAAATGTATGAAAATTTATAAAACCGTCGGCTGTCGGCCCGATCGCGTCGATCATACTATGCCACCTGAAGGCTAGGTCATTTCGAATCAGTGACATCTCCTTAATTATTTATTAGAATGTTATACAGTAGACTATAATTTCAATCTAGAAAATGCTAATAGTGACTATTATGTTTACGTTCATAAGGATGAATATCAAAATATAAAAAACACATTAACAAAAACCCAACCTATTTAAAGTAAATTAATTAAAATGGTTGATTTTGCTCAACTTTTAGAGATAAATATATATCATCGCGGACTTTTTTAAACATTATTTAAAGAACAATATTTTTGTAAAACATTGTTTTTATGTATCTTATAAGGTTGAGTCAGCGCACGCCATGTATGCGTTAAGCAAGTTCATTTTGGGTGACGTTTTCTTAAAACAACAAACAAACTTTGCAAAACGTTGCTTAGCAACGGTCGGTTGTTATTAACATGGCAGAATAAATTGCATGTCAAATTAGAAATTATTTTAATATATTAGTGTGTATATACTTTTAGTATATAGCCTATAGCACTTCTGAAGAATGCAGCTTTCATACAAAGCAAAAATGAAGTAAATCGGACTAGTAGATCCAGAGATCTTAGCGATTAAACAAACAAACTCTTCCGTTTTATTATATTAGTATAGATTATTATAAGGTATATAGAAAAAATAATTTTAAATTGATTTCCTTAAATCAAAAAAATAACAAAAAATGTTTACAAAGTTTCGTTAAACTCATTCGAATACTAGCTTTTATATGTGGCTTCACTTGCATAATCAAATTTATATACATTAAATACAGACGACAAATTTACTGGGCTACATTGAAACGATTAACCTAATACAATATAATATTCTGAATCTGATCTGAATAATACTCTGGAAAAAGAATATTTCAATTTAAACTTGTAGTTCCCGAGAAAAATGCGTTCAACCAAACATACTATTCATCTTTATGATACAAATATATATAGACTATCATAATAGAAGTTTAATTCTCATTTCTATAATAGATTTATGACATGACATTTTATTGAGATAAAATTAGAAATTTCCTTATAAATAAGCAAGGGAAGGTCGATAAGTGAAGCAGATTATCTCTAACTGGATAGATTTAACTCGTGCAACATATTTTTATATGAAAAATGAAAAAAAAAATATACTAAAAGTTATTTGTTCAGAAGATTTTAATATTATATTCAAATGTTAACTTAAGAAGTTTAATTAATTAAAATATAGTTCAATTTCAATACTGTTAAGTAGTTACTAAACATAATGTTTTTTTTTCAGCTTCTTGCGTTTTCCCATTTAGGCATAGGTAATTTAGTGTAAAGTCACTGCGTTCTCCATTCTTCATCCATTCTTGTCTTGTGACCAAAGCGAGAAAACGACAATAATTCATTTCACATAGTGTCAATTAAAGCCATCCTAGCAAATATAAAAATATAAAAATTTATATGTAACAACATTAAACAGTGGCGCAGGGACATAAGCATGCGACTGTAAGCGTGGCGATTGGGGGTTCGATTCCCACTCAGAACTGAAATATTTATTATGTTCATTTCTTCGCGCTGGTAACGAGGCAAATTTTGATTGATTTTCGGCACTCGACACTTAATGCCTTCAGAATTCGGCTGAAAATGAGAAACGGAAATATCTTAAGGGAAACGTAGTGTTTTAACACAACGTTCCCAAGTTCCCACTGCCTACCCTATTATGTGCGTGATATAGTGTGAAGCAAAAAAAATATTAATAACTTACCTCTATGCAGTGGTAGATAATGATCTGAAATCAAAGAAGTTGTATTTGAGATAAGAGGTAAAAAATAATATAAAAGTTTTTTTACATTTGTTGAACTGAAATTTTAATACAGTGAGCAGTATTTAAACGTATGTATATAATCCATGTACTAAGATTTAATAATCATTATATTATGATTATATACATTTTTCATGATTAGAAGAAGAGGGAGGCTAGTCGTGTGGCACAGGAGCACAAGCGAATATTTAATATTTCCATTTCCTCTGGTAACGAGGCAAAGCGCGGCGTTGCGCTCCGCCACTCAACACAAAAAGCCTTCAGTGGAGAACGGAAGTGTCTCGACGGAGTGACTTAATACTAGGTTACCAGGTTCCCTCTGCCTATCCTGGTATGGTATGTTATGCTCGGAGTGTCTTAAGAGATATTCTGTCTGCCACTTTTTGGGTACAATTTCCAGACATTGCGTGTTAAATGGAGGAACTCGACGTCACGTCTTGTCTTTACACCGGAATGAGGAAATGAAATTAATACATTCCCCTAAATCGAATTATTGAATCGAACCTACAACCATCGTATTGACGGCAATGATGGTCTTAACTTTTATATTATTAACTCATATCACATTATCGCTAGAAAATTTATGATATTTAGCCAAAATCATCATCTTATAAAAACTTTGACGGTATCGTAACTCAGAAACTATTCCCAGTAACGCTCATAAAAGCTGTAAAAGTAGTTTCGATGAAGCCATTCCGTGTCCCCAATTCCAAGGATATCACATGATTGGAAAGCTTCTCCGAAATGCTAAATATTGTATCTTTTTGATGAAAATATTAAATATTTGATTACTCTGTGTGGGAATCGAACCCATTTTTCGTTTATAGTCACACACTTGTGCCGCTGTACCACGGCATTTGATTTTGTTAATCTCTTATCAAGATCTGTATTTGTATACAATATACAGGATGGAAGAGTCTGCGTCCTTTTACGGGAGCAGCATATAGCGTAAAATATTTCAAACCTATACCTAAAAAAAAATATAAAGATAAGTCAACAGTTTAGACGTAGAATTTATTTTTCATTTCACGATTTATATTCATACAAATACGCAGTTACTAATAGGTACCAATATCGTAAGCACCTACTACTATAAAAAATACTACTAAACGTTGCCGATCTGCCACATTTCATTCTTAAAAAATATACCAGAATGAGAAAGAGATATCTCTCGATCTATTTCAAGCAATTTCGTATTTTCTATAATAAACCTAAGCTACGTTCAACTTTACCGCTAATACCTACGACTCGATTTCGAGAATGAGTGACCGTTTGTGTCTGTGTGCGTCATTCTTAATAAATGGTGTTTTATTTTACAACGATAATTTTATTAATCATTTTGGTTTTTTGGCAAAATCTCTTTTGTTTTAATTGTATTAGGCTTTTATATAGTGGTTAAAACTGTGGTTTCATTTAAAGTGGTGATGACAAAAACACTCTGTATAACTTTTAGTGATTTTTAATTTTTTTAATGATTTCGATAACATTAAATTATAATGATAGTTACAATTTACACGTTGAGCCTATTATGACACAACGTAATGACGACGCCTAAAGTTATAAAAATTGCACGTTCGCTGCTACACTGGTTGTCGTGACTTTGATAATGTAGCGGTTCCATTTTGGCTTGGCTAAATATTTTTTAGTCTATTCTAGAAAAGAAATAGTACATTATTGTTGTTGTTACAGTCCTTTAATTAATATTTACCTTCGCGCGTTAACTTAAAGATAGAAGTTTTTTTAACTTCACGCTGTATCTTGTATACAGTAGTATTGACAGAGGGCACCGAGTGTTAAAACACTCTGTTCCCATTAATACACTTTCGTTCCCGCATTACTATCGAATTTTTGAATCGTTACTCGTTATTAAAGCGAGGTCATGAAATGACGAACCTGAAGCTATTCTAAGTTAAAATGAACTAAATTTAAAAATTCCCACAATCTACAGTCAGACAGGCGTCGTCGGAACATACTATAATTAAATAGAATAATAAAATATATTTATAATTAACAAGTCTTTATATTTCAAACAAGTTATAAAGTATTCGAGAGCAGAATGAAATATTAAACTTTAATTAAAGTATATATAAGTTTATAGCTCCATTCAGAATATTTTGAACTTGAAACGTCCTCCATACTATGAACGTCTCGATGTTACTTTGTAATCGATATGTTTTATTCATATTGCGTGAAACTGATATTTAAAATCGATATTCATTATAGACATTATTGAGATTTAATTTGGACGTTACAAATTAGACCTTATACGAGGAGCCTTAAATTCTTTTAGAATTATTATTTTTAGAAACAGTAGGCAGAGAAGTTTAAGGGCTTGTTTTTTTTATTATATTTTAGTTCAATTAAAATAAGAAAACAATTAGGAGTTCTGTATGATATACGACACATTATAGGTGGTGGAAGTAACACTGATGGCAGATACATTAGAACGATTCAAATGGTGTAATGTAAGTTGTAATCTTTCTCAATAAATAAACTATTCAACAGAAAGAGAATTCTTAAATTATATTTGCCACCTAACACACAATGCCTCGGTGCAATAATTCGGTGTAAAATGGCGAACGGAGTTAACACTAGGGTTCCTCTGCCTACACTTATGTGTACGGGATACAGCGTGAAGCAGATTCAATTTCATTAGTTTTAGAATAAATTCTGAATAACGAATTTTGTGACAAAAAATAATTAACATTGCAAGGTTATAGGTTAGCTTCACGCTGTATCCCGCACACAGCAGGGTAGGCAGAGGGAACCTAGTGTTAAGACACTCCGTTTCCCACTTTCTGCCGAATTCTGGAGGCATCGCGTGTTGAGTGGCAGAACTCAACGCCGCGCTTAACCTCGACACCAGAGCGAAGAAATGGAAATATAAATTTAAGGAAATATTTCATCTCCTCGAGTGGGGATCGAACCCACAACCAGTCGGTTTTGCAGTCACACCTCGTGCCGCTGCGCCACGATCGGCCTCTAGGTTATAGGTTATATAAGGATATTTCATTTTTTATGGTATATGTATGCGATGGTATATGTTTATCTCTAAATAATGAGCCACAGTAACCATTTCAATAAATTTAATTTAATTTTAAATTTATCGGGTTATTGTCAATGTATCGATAGTACAAAGCTATAAGAAGAATTTGTTTGTTTGTTAGTTCAAACGCTAAGATATCTGGAACTACTGGTCGGATTTTTTTTTCTTTTATATAAGAGTGACGAGAAAATACTACAAAAACATTCAATTTCATTAGTTTTAAAATAAATTCTGAATAACGAATTTTGTGACAAAAGCAATTAGAATTGCAAGGTTATATAAGGATATTTCACATTTTTTTATTTAACGATATTGAAATCTTACGAGCGAAAGTTATTCCATCATCATTTATAAATATAATAAGTTTTAGGTATTTTAAGTTAAGGTTAAGGAAATTTTATGAATGTAAGTTTTGGCTTGTATAGCATGTAATTTGGACTAAAATAATTCAAAGCTCAAATGTGGTTATTTGTTTCGTTTATCCGCCGCCTAGGCCGTCTAGGCTGGAGTCAAGGGGTGACCTTGAAGCCGATATCATTCTCTCAAACAGTCACGTAGTGCTTGCTCTTTCTCAGAATTATAAATAAAAGTTCTTCATGAGTCCGAATATAACTTATATAACCAATCTGTTGGCAAATGCAACATAATAAAAAAAATATAGGTGGTACGCAGGCGAAGTGAGTGGGTTGCTAGCTTTCTAAGATTTGATATTATTCTTTATCAAAATAAATATAATAGTCTACTTTGGCATTTCATCTAGATAGAAATTCTATTTTACTATACGTCACTATATTAAATACTTAAGAAGATATCACTACGATTTTCGAATACTAATGTTTATGTGGTTATTTCTTATTTGTTATCATTGAAAATTTTTGTTTGATTCTCTTCGCTTTTTCAAGATTAATCAGAATCAGTCAGATTTTTTTAAACCTTGTTTGATTTAGGTACTTTGTTTTGCTTTGTTCTTGCATTATATATCTTGTTACTTTTAAATTAAATATATTTGAATATTTAATTTAGATCGATAATTTTAATAAATATTTCATTTACTCGAGTGGGGATCGAATCCACAACCAGTAGTATTCATAGCCATAGCCCAGTCACACTCTATGCCAATGCGCCACGACTGGCCTCAACACTACAATACTTCTAAACTAATGATATTCACATTAAAATTCCACTCTTGCTACTCCTACATTTTATATAAGTGGCTAGTAATCATCATACAGACGGACACACAGTATCAGCGGAACAGTGTACCGTAACAGAGTCGTGTTTCACAAAGCCCGGGTCAAACGGCTTCTCATAAATGTCAAAAACCTTTGAACACGCGGTATGTAAATCCGGTAAGCGAGCAAGAGCTCTGATTAGCATATAATGTGGATGAGTCGATGTAATCAGTATATTTCTTTCTTTAAATTCGACCAACAAACAAAACGAAAGATTTTTGTTTTGGAACTTATGTTTGTATGTATGTAGATTACGTTCTTTTTCTTGTTTAGCATAATTTTCTTTTGTAATAAACAACTGTTTTCTTTTTATATTTCACAAAGTATTAAGTTTTAGGTACTTTGAATATTGGATGTGGAGCGTGTCAGTTTAATACAAGGCATTTCGTATGTCACGTTGTATGGAGATTATAGCAAGGAGATTGATTGTTAACTAAGCTTCACGCTGCATCTCTAGCGGGGTAGTCAAAGAGAACAGAGCGCCAAAATGCATACATCTTTCGTCCACTGTCATCAACAACTTCATTCGTACCCTTTGGGAATCTTCATGCGTTTTACCATGAATAGAGCAAAAGATAGACGAAAATATCAATTGATAAGAATGGAATGTCTTAAAATTAGGTTACCAGGTTCCCTCCGCCTACCCAGATATGTGCCAGTTATAGTAACCGTAACCTTAAAAATAATCGTATTAAATAGAGAATATCGATCTATATTTTAACTAGGACTTCGTTTAATTTGCTGCCAGCTCCTCTCAGCAGAACAGCGAATTCTCAAACGGCGATGGCTTCCTCAAGGACAGTATTATTTATAAGTATTTTGTTAAAATTTTATTAAATAAATCTTATTTCATTGTATTTAATAATTATTATTTAATTTATTTTTAGGATATATTACCATACAAGTTATGAAATAATGTTTACTTTTTATTTAGTACTTATTAATGGCAATTAGTCGTGGCGCAGCGGCACAAAGTGTGACTGTAAATCGACTGGTTGTGGGTTCGATCCCCACTCGAGGAGATGAAATATTTCTTTTTCTTCTTTTTTCTTCTTTCTTTCTTAACTTCTTCGCTCTGGTGTCGAGGCAAAGCGCGGCGTTGAGTTCTGCCACTCAACATGCAATGCCTCCAGAATCCGGCAGAAAGTGGGGAACGGAGTGTCTTAACACTAGGTTCCCTCTGCCCCCCCTGCTGTGTGCGGGATACAGCGTGAAGCTGATTTTTTTTTTTTAATGGCAATTAAGAAGTTGCGGAAGTAAAAATAGTTAAAAGTAATTTAGGATTGTAAAGAAACAATTGCCGTCAAGATAATTTCTAGTGATTCCAAAGCCATCGTGGTGCAGCGGAAAAACGTATACATGAGGGTTTTGGTAACAAAAAAAAAGCGCGCCGTTTAGTTCCGCCACTCAACACGTAATCTCATGAAAATTAGGTGGGAAATAAGAAACGTAGTGTCTTAACACTATGTTCCCTCTAACTAACCTGCTGTTTGCGAAATACAGCATTAAGTTAAAACATGAAAAATATTTTCACTGAACAGAGAGAGTCGAGCTATTATGCAGCGTAAAAATATTCATATCGAGTATTGACTTAAATAACAACAAAGGAAATACTTTCTTCCGATACAAAGAATAAAAAATTATAGTGGTATCTTTTGTATTAAAGATATTCATGAATTCTCGTCTACTTGAACTTTTCGTTATTTTTTGCACTCTCGCCACAAAGAAACAAATGTTTATGCAAAATTCATATATTTTTTACTATTTTAGAAAAAAATGCTTAAATTTTTTTCTCGCATAGTAGGGCGCTGACCCTACCTGGAGGAATGTAGAAAATATAAGTAATCACTCAACACGCAATATTTTGACACTCATTTCTCAGCTTCTTGATGCGAGATAAAGCGTGAAATTGTAAAAGAGTGAAAAGAAAGGCTCGTCGTGGCACAAGGGCACAAGCTTAAAAATGTTAACACCACAGGTTGTGGGTTCTATTCCTATTTAATATTTACATTTCCCCGCCCTGGTAACAAGGCAAAACGCGTTGTTAAGTTTCACCTCTTAACACGCAAAGGCTCCAGAATTCGGAGATAAGTGGCAAACGGTAGTGGAGTTCCTTCCTGCTATATGCTGGATACACCTCTCACTTCTACCTTCCAAAAGCAGAATAAAACATGAAACAGGTAAATAAATCAAAATAAACCAGAAATTTAACAACAACTCAAAAGCTTTATTAAATCTTACAACACCTCACATCCCAAAAATGTCTCGTTAAAATCATAATAACGTAACCGTATAGTAGTACTCTGTACGTAACTTCCCAATCAAACTTATCAAATGAGGGGCCCTCGTAGATTAATTGAAATTCCGAATACACTACTCCCGAAAAGTTCCACCCAAAATGGGAGTTGGGATTTTAAAACTTTCTTTATTCGTGTTCAATTACTGTTCAGTGTTCGTTCGTGTATTTACGTATTTTCGAGGCCAGCTCAGCTGGTAGTCGCGTTTCGAACAAATTGTATGTAATTTCTGTTTGTTTGCCATCTCTTTTGGTGTGTGGGTTTCGTTTTAAATTAAGTACTTGTGTTGGTTTGTTGTTTTTTTTTTTCTAGTTTAAAGCTGTATCCCGCATGTAGCAGAGTGAACGGAGGGAACCTTGTGGTGATATACTAAGTTTCTTTTTGCAATAAATAAGAAGTAATATGTATGTATTAATTTTTTCTGTGCTTTAAAGGACCATAGCCTTTAATATTTGTTACTAAATTCAGCTTCATTCACACGATTTTGAGATAAATGGTCTTGATATGGACCGACGGATAACAGAATGAAGCCGGTAAGGGTTTCGTTTTTATCTTCTGACGTACGCTACCTTAAAAATATCTAAGGGTGATAAAATGAAAAACTTTAATTCAAAATTAGTTTAATCAAAAATAATGCTTTATACGACGAAGACATTAATTTCGAGTTATTCTCATTAAAATGCTTTTATGTCACTTTTTCATACTAAAATAACATAAATTCAAGTATCAAAATTCCAATTACTTTGAGACCAGACGTTGAAATAATATAAAACATAAAAATTAAATACTTAGGATTTGGAGACAGCATTTAGAATGTTCTAGCATAATTAAAAATTTCTTTAGTAAATTATTAAATTGAAGACAGAAAATCTTGTCATAATAAAATGTAAGTAATTTTCAGAATTATTATATACGAGATACTATTTGCGGCCTATAACTTTGTCGTTTGCGTGAAACACAAACATTAATAAATTTTATACTTAGTTTAAATACATTTTCTAAGTTTTCCGCTCTAATTCCAGACATTGCCCGCTGCACTTTGTCTCGTCGGGCAAATTATTATTTTTCTTTCAGTTTCACGCTGTATCCCGCATTTAACAGGATAGGCAGAGGGGCCTAGTTATAAGACTTCACTTTCACTTTCCGCCGAATTCTGAACGCATTGCGTTTTGACTGGCAGAACTCAACGCCGAGCTTAAATAATTTATTTCCCAAAAAAAATCTATTTCCGATCACAGAATCATTGATCTAACGATGATACCTCAGTATTTAACTTAATTAAAGAAAAGAAAAGAACTACTAAGACTATCACAGAAAATTATTAAATCTTTCCATTAAAAAACTTACAGTAAAGCCGTTTATTCAAAGAACAAGAACATTTCCAGTTACGTGGAAAATAGCTAATACGATTAACATTAAAAGTTCCGAGCCCTCACTCTATATTAAGCATCCCGGGATTTTTAGAACTTTTTTTAATAACTTAAGTTTTGCATTATACGATGTAAAGAGAATTACGAGGGCGTCGTGGCGCAACGGCACAGAATTTGACTAAACCTGCTGGTAGTGGGTTGGATATCCACTCATTTCCATTTTCGGTAAACTTCCCTTAACATTCATTTTAATTTATTTCAATTGGTTCATAAATTATATTTGAAAAATTGTATACAATAATGCTGCTATAAAATAATTGTTTTGTGCTGCTATAAAACTTTAACTATCAATGTCAAAAATAAATAATTATACAATATGTGCGGGCGAAGCCGCGAATGGGTCAGTTCAAAAGTGTTGAGCTGTTTAATTTCGTAAACTTTCTTTTAATCGGGATTCGAACCTATAATGATTTCTTTAAGTCTACCGAGATTAATAACTGTGCTACAGGGCAGCGTTACTTACTTTCAACTTTAATTTAACTGGGAGCTAAGTTATGTTCGTGACTAGAAAATATGGCAAAATATATACTCCTACATAATTATTATGCTTCGTGGGACATATTTAATTTTATAATATGCTAATTTCATTAAAGCCCGCGTTTCATTAGAATAGTGGAGAGCGACGGAATATGAGGTGCGATATGGAAATGAAATATTATGTATTTTTATACCCGAAAAAATTATAATTATACAAACATGTGAAAGGTGTGTTTTAGACCGACATTAAAAAGAATAAAGCACGACGAAAACTTCATGAAAAAACACGCTTCACGCTCTATCCCGCTTATAGGATTAGGCTTAGGAGCTTAGACAGTCACAAGCAACTTTGTGCTAAGACACTCCGTTCTCCACTTTCTATCCAACAAGACATTGCGTGTTAAGTAACGTAACTTAACGTCGCACTTTGTCTTCTTGCTAGAAAGAGGAAATGAAAACAATTGATTCCTCTGAGAGGGACTCGAATGAACATTTTTCCCCATCAATTTACTCAACCTCAAAAAAAAACTCGTGTTAATCATAAACCACAAAGAATTACATTTTAAAAATTCAAATAAATCGCCTGGAAGAAGTGCCGGGTCATCTTATCCCCGGATTTAGTGTCCAAACGTTCCGTTTCACGAACGCGTCGCTATCGTTATGTTGATTTATCACCGAAATTGAGACCGACCCTTGTCTACAGATGCAGGAGAGAAAATTAATGGTTGGCGTGACTTTAGTTCTGAGATGATTTTAATATTATGTAGAAGAATTTCTGCGAGGGAAACGGGGGGGAACTGAGGGGGAAAGTGTTGAGACACTACGGTGTCTATTTAAACATAATTTTCGACATATTGCTAGTTGAGTGGAGGAACGCTGAGTTTTGTTTTCTTACCAGAGTTGAGAAAAAAAATTGATTTATTCCTCCGAGTGTAATAATAAAAGTCGTAGGTATTGTACCTACGACTCGATGTCAGAATGAGGAGTATGCGGCGGTTTTCTTTTGATAGGTGTCTGCGTGCGTGCGTTGACAAATTGCGTTTTATTTTACAACAATAATTTTATTATTTATTTTGTTTAAAAAAAGAACATTTTCATTTTTGGAAAAAAAAATAATTATATTAGACTTTTATAGAGTAGTTGAAACTGTGGTTTCATTTAAAGTAGTGCTGACAAAAACACTCTATATAATTACAGTATAAATAAAGAAAACATAATATAATTTAAAAAAAACAAAACAAAAAGAACTCCATTTGAATCGATTAAAATCGATCATATTTTAAATGACAGATGTGACAGCTGATTGACATTGACACCTTGTCTAATATCTTTTGCATTCTTCGCTTCACTCGTTTCTTTCGCTTCGATGCGTTTTGAAAACTTTCCCGTTTAATTGATACTTTCAACGACTACAGCTTCTTTTTTCACTTTTTTTTTCTGAGAACTTGGTTTCACTTTTACCAAATCTCTAATAGCTAAGCTTTCCAAAACTGACAGAGTTTTCCGGGAAAGATGTACCTGAATTTATTAAATCATACCATTTTCATCTCTTTATATTCTGGCCCCAAGAATGTATGCAATCATTTCAGTCTCCTTTTTCTGTTTGGTTGAATTTTTTGAAACTTTAATTTTCAATGTATGGATAATGCCTTAAAAATAATTATATAAAGTAATTCAGATTAATTAGCAAATAATTGTATAGTTCAAGCCAGCGCAGTCGCGAGCGGATCACTAGTATTAAATATTATTTAAAACAAAATATTCATTTTCTTCTATTACATACAAATGTATCTCCCGGGTGCAAGAGAGATAGAGTATGACAGTGATATATTTATGGCACTTCTTATCTTAATTACACTATAAGTTCCTATGGGAAAAGCAAAGCGGCATAAAAATGGTTTCCAAACGGAATTGAGAATATAATATTATTATCACTATTTAAGGTATTACAATTTTAATCATATTTTTTTATAGGAACGATATTTGATTAAGACCTACGATCTATATAAAATTCTGTTGTTGAGTGATTGACAGACAACGCATAAAGGAAACGACTTGACTTAGAAATTGATATTAGGTACTCGTAAGTAGGTAGATTGGACAGTGCAGTGGAGCACTAAAAAGGAGTTTTTGAAATGTCTATGGGAACAGAAATATGAGATTTAGACGTGTTTAGGTCCAAGCAAACAAATTTGCAAGTGATGACTAGGCCATACATATTTTAACTAAGCATTTTGCCTATAGTCGTAAATACTATTTATAATTGTTAAAAAAGTATTAAGACCCTTCATTTTCACGCTATGCCTCGAGAATTCGGCTGAAGGTGGCAAGCTGAGTGTCTTAACCCTACCATATCCGGTATCTTACATATAGCAGGGTAAAGCTGTAAAAAAAACATTATGTTCTATATTTTATGTTAAAAGACTAAAATTTTGAATCAAAAATGTGTGATATGTATTGCCTTAATTACTAAATCAGCAACCAATATTACTAAGAAAACGGACCAGACCCAGAAAATGAATTAAGCGATTGCTCAGTCAATATTACTAATAAGTAAAACAGTAACTCTCAAAATAAAGAAATCCAATATGAGAATATTCTATAACAATGACAAAAAATTTTGGACAGAATGTAAATTTTTGTTATAATTCCTCCTTTGTGAATAATGGAATGGAAACTGCGTACCAAATAAAATTAATCTTAGGAATTCGTGTAACTTCTAAGGCATTTATTATACCTATAGTAGGTAGGTAGGTAGGTGCTCGTATATACTGAAGTCTACAGTCTTCACTAAAATTAGTTTCAGGCCTGAGGGACTGATTCGTTAATTGTAATTTGCATTCAAAATTTCTAATAAATCATTATTTTAGAACAAGATAATAAAAGCTGAATTGTAATGTAATTCTTATTTATGACTGTCTGGCTGGTCAGTTTGCTGATAATACAGTCACAGTCTATAGGGACGTTTGAATATATACCTACATATAAGTAAAAAAAAATTAAATCGGCTTCACGTTGTCTCCCGCACACAGCAGGGTAGGTAGAGGGAACGGAGTCTTAAGACACTTCGTTTCCCACTTTCCACCGAGTTCTAGAGGTATTGCGTGTTGAGTGGTGGAACTCAACGCCGCGCTTTTCTTTGACACCAGAGCGGAGAAATGAAAATATTAATGTATATATGTATAAAAAATTCGACGTAGCTTGATGAGAACGTATGGCTTAGTGGTCAGAACACCTGGTCGGTTTCTAGGAGGCGCGAGTTCGAGTCCCGCTACGTTCAATTTTTTATACGTTTTCTAAATAAGTATAAATAACTTTTACTTATTTAATTACTGTTACTCGAAGAATAGGTGACATTGTCTGGTATTTTTAGTTTTAAGGGTTTCGTATCTCAAAGAAAAAACGCAACATATGGTTATTTTGTTGTCCTTAACCTTCAGGTATTTCGAGAAGATTTCAAGGACTTCTTGGCATCTATTTAATATTGTCCTCAAAAGTCGAAACAATCTAATGTAGAACTGATGTCTAAGCTCAGTAGTACGAGGCTGGATAACTCCATTTTCTCATATCACAGTTTATACCAGGAATGCTTTGTGAAAACAATTCAATTATATCGAAGTTAATACGGAATTTTGAACGTAGAACGTAGTGGCGCGATGCCACTATAAGCTGACTGTAAGCGACATAAGTAGATTCTATTCCAACTCGAGGGGATGATCTATTTTCATTACTTCGCTCATGAAACATCAACATACAATGTCTTGAAAATTGATTGGTGCGTGGACAACAGAGTGTCTTAACACTAACGTTGCTATGCCTATCCTGCTATATGCGGGCTAAAGCTTAAAAAAAAAATTCACAACTACAAACTAAACCAAATTATACAACAAGGCAACCTAACAATTCTACACCAAAATCAATCGTATACAGCCATTACTGCGTACCAATTGACGTAATATCAGAGCCATTGAATCAATTACTGTACGGCCTCATGAATAGACCTTATTGTTACTAAGTACAATGTCTAACCCAATTCCATTTGGATACTATTTTGGGTTTGGTTAACTTTGCTAGTTTAGTTACAGGCGTATTTGGACGTTTTAGTCAAATTGGTGAAATAACACGTGTCCCCTAGCTAGCTGTAGACGAGAAAATCAAATGTAAGATGGAGAAACAAGGACAACTGGAGCCAATTAAGGTTTTTGCCTACAATTTTATTATATTTTTATTATCTTTATTGTGTACTTTAAATATATTATACGATTCGATATTTCGTTGGAATTTAATTCTCCATCTTCATAGTGTCATATTATACCTAATACTTGTTTTGTGTGGTGTAGGTTAACACCTAATTTCCACAAAATATTCCTTTTTTATACTATTTTCTTTTAATCTGGATTCAATTACTAAGTATTTTACAAAATGTTCACCTAAATTGTACAAAGATCATTTGAAACATTAATTATTTTACTGCACAAAAGTGCCACTAATAACCATTCCAACCAATACATACAGATTCTATATATCTATCAAATCTAAGCATATTTTAAGTAACAAATAAAAATAAAATACTTATATAGCTAATAATTTAGAACATTTTACGGACTACTTGGCTGCAGTATCCAGTTAAAATTAAAAATTAAAAAAACCGATGCAAACGAGAGAGAGACTTTTCAACTGTGTTACGATGGCGTCGTTTAAGTGGCTTAAGTTATCTTCTCGTATTAGAGGCGTTGGCAGCTTGAAATATTTAGGTGATGGAATACAGGACGTATATTAGTAGGGTAGGCAGAAGGAACCTAGTATTAGGACACTCCGTTCCCCACATATAGATTAAAAAATAATAATCTTTAAGATCTCCCTGCAAAGATACTAGCAAGATAAATAACTATAAGATAAATAAGTTGTAACAAATATATAAGAATTTCGACGTAGCCCGATAAGAACGTATGGCTTACTTGATGAGAATGCTTGGGCTGTTTCCAAGACACGCAGGTTCAAATCCCGTTATGTGCAAATTATTTAACATATAAACTTTTCTTTGAATAAGGATCAAAACTATAACAATGAATTTAAAAAGATCTGACTGTGTACACACACAGTCAGAAATTTTTAAATTTGACTACAATATGAACTTCATCTTTCATACACATTCATCAAATTAAATCTGGAATAATAATCTTACACGGCTATAAGCTATAATATAGATTTATTTATGTCTTATATGCTTTATAGACAAGCTATAGATAGCCTTGACCTGAACTTTAGAGAACAAAAGGGTAAATTAGGGTCGTTTCAAACGAGATAGCAGGTGAGACGATTTCTTATTATAGTCGTAATATCTATTAAAAATATACTATTCTTGTTGGTGGTATTTTTGATACTTGATTGTAAAAACCGACTGGTTGTGGGTTCGATCCCCACTCGAGGAGATGAAATATTTACTTAAATTTATATTTCCATTTCTTCCCTCTGGTGTCGAGGTTAAGCGCGGAGTTGAGTTCTGCCACTCAACACGCAATGCCTCCAGAATTCGGCAGAAAGTGGGGAAAGGAGTGTCTTAACACTAGGTTCTCTGAGCCTACCCTGCTGTGTGCGGGATACAGCGTGAAGCTGATATTTATATTTTGATTGATGTTATTGACGCAGTGTAAATTAGCATATCAGAGATCCATTGTGTACAAACTACTGCGTCGCTCATTTTGCGTACATTTTAAACAATAGTAAAAGGCCGTTATGGCGCAGGGGCATAGAAGTGTGACTGTAACGCGACGGTTCTGGGATCAATCCCCACTCGAGGAAATGAATTATTTAATATTTTTTTCATTTCTTTGCATGGCATCAGGGCAAAAGTGCGGCGTTGGGTTCCACTCATCAGGCAATGCCTCGAAAAATTCGGCGAAAGTTGAGAATGGAGTGTTTTAACACTAGAGTTCCCTCTGCCTACCCTTCGGTATGCGGGATACAGCGTGAAGCTGATTTAATTAATTTATTTTTTAAATCCCATGATGTATTATGTCCAAAACGCTAAGTACAAATAATTTAAATCTACGAAATTAAATTTAAACTAACAATGAGGACCGTACCATCTTTTACCTTTACCTGTACAAAACAATCTAAGCATTTTAACTATACAATTATAAATAAACAAATAAATACACATTATAAATAATATCTCCAAAATCTACAAAAACAGAACTGGATACGCTATCATTAAAAATAAGCCCCTTATCAGTACTACCAACATTTCAGACAATCATCATCTCTTTTCCTTTCCCACGGCAAAAAAAAAAGATAAAACCCATCCAAAAGTACAAAGAAATCTGCACCCACCCATTTACGATCACATTTTGGAACAAGCCGAACCGATAAAGCATACCGGCGATAGATAAAAAGCCGATTTGCCCATAAATTGTAATGAATGCTGAAACATGACATCTATTTGGTTGGGAAAAATAAATTCGTATTGGCTCCATTGCTTACTTAGTCTCATTCGAATAATCGATTCTGTTCTGTATACGTTCGTATTCGTATTCGTATCTGGGTTGTTTGTCGTCTAATCTTTTTTTTTTGTGTGCTATTCCTTTATTGCACAAAAAGTTTATATACACCTGTTGCTTTATTGATTTTTGGATGTTTTTAATTGGTTTCTCTTAATGGAAACTTGAACTATTTTACTTTATTTTGCATATAACAAGGTAGGAAAAGGGAACCTAGTGTTAAGTTACTCTGTTTGTTTGTTCATTCAGGCATTGTGTATTCAGTGCCTCGGCAGCAGCGAAAAAATCAAAATATTAATAAATAATATAATAGTGGGAATCGGGGCCACAACCGTCGCTTTAAAGCCACACTCTTGTGCCCCTACGCCAGGACGGCGTCACTATTGAAATTATAATTATACTAGAAGACTTATGGGTTTTTGAATAAATTTATGTATGCATTTCATACATAAAGGAATCTTAATCGTAATATTTAGGATTTTAATATAATGTAATTAATAACTAAAAATACGTTTATATTGTAATTATGGAATGACTTAGTTAAGAAACATGTTTTCTAAAAAAAATATTATTCAAAAAAATAATATTTTTTACGTAACCATAATCAAAAATTTAATATCAGGCATAGGCTTAAAAGGCGACTTAAAAACTTTTCCAAATCCATTAGGGCTATCAGAAGCAGAAAGATCAAAATTTTGTAGGACCATTTATTTTTACTTAATATTCAACCGTTATGGCTATTGTGACAATCCCTTAACGTCTCAGCTAATTTAGAAATAGCTTTGAAAAGTTCAACTTAGATATTTAAACTTTGTAATTTTATGTAAATATATATTGCAATGTCTTGTTCTAATTCCCATTTCCGTTGCTTCGCTTTGAATTGCGAAGTTTGTTTACGATTTTATGACTTGCTTGTTTTGGATAAAACTTAAGGTGGCTACGGAATGGGAACGCTGGAGTAATGTTTTTATTTGATTTTGGTAAGAGTTTCTC
>JAATLQ010037458.1:27345-54738 GCA_013421005.1 Heliconius erato x Heliconius himera
TATATATATATATATATATATATATATATATATATATATATATATATATATATATATATATATATATATATATATATATATATATATATATATATATATGTATATCGTTCAATGCTTTACGATAAATTGCGTTAGACGAACAGACAGTGGCAGAACTTATCCCCAGGTTTTCTTACCTATATTTTTATAGGTTCACGCTGGAGCCCGCACATGACAGGTATGCATAGGGAACCTGGGAACCTAATGCTTAGGCACTTCAATACCATTACAGCATTTCCGTTCACCATTTTCCGTCGAATTCTCGAGGTATTGCGTGCTGAACTTTTCATCGCGCTTTGTCTAGTAACAACGAGAGCAAGGAAATAAATATATTAAATATTTCACTATCCCAAGTGTGAATCGAACCCACAAACTGTCGTGTTTACAGACGCACGCTTATGACGCTGCGCTATGACTGGCCTCATCTAGCAATAAAAAATTACAAAAACTCCAATGACCTATAAAAAAATGAATAATTTAAACACAATCATTCCTTTTAAGAATCGAACCTACAACCATTGCACTTTCTATCAAATGTTCTATATCAAATTACTATTATATAGCAAACATAATACACAAAGACAAACACACATGTCATATATGACATAAAATTATAGTAAACAGGAACTTAAGCCTGTTGTAAATGAGGCTTGACTCACTTGACAATAGTATTAGTGGATGTAAACACTCCTATAAACCTTAGCTGCAAGTAGAGCAATTAGGATCTACTCGAAGCTATAATATACTGTTAGAAATGTCACGCTATTATATGAGAAGATATTCGAGATATCGTTGATTAGTTGAGATTATAATGTTATCATATGAATTTATAAGGATATAATAAATTAAAAAAATAAAAATTAAATTAGCTTCACGCTGTATCCCACAACCACCAGGGTAGGCAGAGGGAAGCTAGTCTTAAGACACTCCGTTCCCCATTTTCCGCCGAGTTTTGGAGGCTTTTTGTGTTGAGTGCAGCGCTTTGTCTCGACACCAGAGCGAAAAAATAGAAATATAAATGTAAATGTAAATATTTCACTTCTTCGAGTGGGGATCGAACCCACAACTAGTCGATTTTACAATTACCCAGTCAGTCTGCACCAACACTGGCCTCAAGGATATAATATTTCTTTCTATATATCTAGACTATTTTTTAATCGATTTTATAGAGGAATAAAGGTAATAATGAATTTGTGCAATAATATAGAAATAGTTTCTAAATTGGAGACGTAGAAACAGTCCTAAAACTAAATGAATTATTGAATAAAAAATATAATTTAAGTATAATAAATGTATATTATTTAAGTATAATTATGTATAATAGTTCATAAACTACAGGTATTGAGTTAATTTTGTGTTTTTTAATGATATTTTGTTTTGCTATTTTCCGAATAGCAGATTAGACATACGAAACCAGATTCTAATATCACCATTTCTCCGTAAAAACTCCGTTTTGCATATTTATGTAAGCACTTTATTCTGTTTATAGAAGTAGACAAACAAGCAAACATTACAATGTCATATATAAACAAAACTTCACAGAGATACTGCCTTTTGAGCCTGTGGTAGTCATATATGACTGACACTACTGACATCTCTATGAAACTTGACGATTTAAAAGTGCTTGTAGTGGCCTAATATATATATATCAAATAAAATAAAGCGGCAACAACGGGCTGATGTGCTCACAGTCACACGTTTATGTTAAAAAAAATCTTTTTATGTTCTCAAAAATAATTAAAATTAAGCCCCAATAAATTAAAAATATAGTTTCTACATTATAAATACAAAAATTTCACAATATTTGTTGGTATTCTTCACTTAGCATGACAAAAGGTATGGTAAACGCGACCTGCATATTTAAATTGTATTAAACATACACTCCACAGTGCAGAGGTTTTCGTGTTGCATTATTTTATTACAATAACAATATTAGTATACGTGGGTGTAAAAAATTATGTAAAAAAACAGCTTTCCGCTTTTTTCCGCATAGCACGGTAGGCAAAAGGAACCTAGTGTTTCCTCACGCCCTACTCTATTTTCGAAATATTGGTTGCTGAGCGGCGCAATTGAACGCCACGTTTAGTTATATTACCATATATATATTTTTTTAACATTTAATATTAAAGAGGCCAGTAGTGGCGTAGGGGCACAAAGTATGACTGTAAATCGACTGGTTGTGGGTTCAATCCCCACTCGAGGAGATGAAATATTTACTTAAATTTCTGTTTCCATTTCTTCGCTTTGGTTCCGAGGCTAAGCGCGGCGTTGAGTTCTGCCACTCAACACGCAATGCCTCCAGAATTCGGCAGAAAGTGGGGAACGGAGTGTCTTAACACTAGGTTCCCCCTGCCTACCCTGATGTGTGCGGGATACAGGTGAAGCTGATTTATTTATTTTATTTTATTTTCAATATTGAATTACGACACCGTTTTTGTTTAACTTATCGAAATAACGAAAATTAATTTAAATATAAACGTTTAGAAAAAAGAAACCTAGAATCATCATATTTCAATCGGAGAGTTGCCGCTGCGTCAGAATACCAACAAATATAACAATTTATATGAAAGATAAAAAAAAAAGATTTTATTGTCGTGCTATCAGACTCGGCTTAGTCCGAATGAAAACGATTCTCCTATACATAGAAAATGTATGACTTTGGAAGAATAGAACGCTCTCGTGTATTTTTTTAGCTTCACGCTGTATCCCGCCCATGACAGGATAGGCAGAGGGAACCTAGGAACATAGTGTTAAGACACTGCGTTCCCCATTTTTCGCTGAATTCTGAGACATTGCGTGTTGAGTGGCGAAACTCAACGCCGCACTTTGCTTCGTTACCAGAGCGAAAAAATGAAAATATTAAATATTTTCTGGAGTGGAAATAAAACCTAAAACTGTCGCGTTTTACAGTCACATCATTGTGCCACTGGGTCACGACAACCTCAATTAAATTAATAATATTTAAGTGAATTTTCATTCCTCGTTTTAATAAAACGCAAACAGTATTGAGTTCGCAATCGGAAACGCAATTCCGATGGAAGGAGTGTCTTGACACAAGGTTCTTACTGGCAACAACTACTTAGAACGAAGTGCAACGGAGTGACTGCTTCACTTATAACTTCTCCCTAAAGAATACTCTGTTTCAAAATAGTTTATAGTGTAAATGTATGAATATAAATAAAATAAAATGCAAACAAAGACAAAAGATCCAAAATATATTTCCCACAGGATATATTTGATGTAAATATTATTTAACCAACGTAACCATTAGTTAGTGATCTAGCTAGAATTTCAAATTAAATTTAGTCATACGTTTCAACTGAAATACAGCTGCGGTCATAATTAAGAAGCTCCCGGAGTAAGCCAGGGTATTAATCATACACCAATTATATCTTTACTTAATTTTTGTTTTGCAAGGTCTGTAATCGAACCTAGGAAGACTACCTTGTAAAGCCACAACATATTATGTTTTATAATAGTATATAGTAGTAGTAATAAGATTACGGTGTTGAGTTCCGTCACTCAACACGCAGTGCTTCTTTTCGGCGGAAAGTCAGGAATGGAAGTGACTTAATGGGAACGGAGTATCTTAAACTTTCCAGGTTCGCTATACTAGCCAGCTAGTCTGCTGTATGTTGGATAGAGCGGGACGCTAAAAAATATATATAAATATCATAACTATTTTTTAAATATTTAAATACATTTAGCCTATTAGAATCTTCAAGAATTTAGGGTTATATTATGAATTTTACCACAAGCAAGAGTCAAACATAGCTACTTCACCGTTAAGCCAAACAACTGCCGACTCAGCTATTATGAAGTTAACTGGAAATTCAAATTAAATTTAGTGTTACTATCCGACTGAAATAGGGCAACGTCGTATATTGATTTAACTACTAAAACCGAATCAGGATATTAAACATACATACGTACATACATACAAATATTTATATAAGAAAAATATAAAAAATAAATAAAAGCCGTCATGGTGTAGCGGCACAGCAAATGACTAAACGCAATGGTTGTGGATACGAATCCCTGTTAAAATAAATAAAATATTTTTATTTCGTAACTTTTAAAAATATAAAATGCGGCGTTTACTTGCGCCGCTCTGTAATATTCCTGAAATTAGGAAAAAATGAGTAACGTAGTGTATTAACACTAACTTTCCTCTGCTTACTCTGTTATATGCGAGAGCTTAAAAAAATAAAGACATAAAATATCTAGGCTGTAACTATTAAATGCACTAGCTAAAATTCTATTTTCAAAGGAAATAGCCTAAAATTTAGCAATCTAGACCGAAATGCAGACCTATCTCATATTAAATGAAGTTATGGGCTCAACCATTAAGCTTTACGACACAGTATAAGGTTTTACGAACATAGTAAGCCTGCGATATTACATCACGAACATTTCGCCAATTTTTTTGACTGATTTGATGAAATCAGTCAAAAAAAGATAAAAGATGCGTGTTGAGTGGCAGAACTCAACGCCGCGCTTAGCCTCGACACCAGAGCGAAGAAATGGAAATATAAATTTAAGTAAATATTTCATCTCCTTGAACGGAGATCGAACCCACAACCTATCACATTTTGTGCCGCTGCGTCACGACTGGCCTCAAGGAAATTAGCACAATGTTATATTTGTTTATAGTCAAAACTATAATAGTGGGAGCAAACAATTACAATTGATTTGAGGACCATTATGACGCAGGAGCACAAGCGTGTGACTGTAAATACAACAGGTTATGGGTTCGATTCTCACTCGAGGAAATTAAATTATTAATATTTACATTTCTTCGCTCTAGTGACGAGGCAGGGCGCGACGTTGAGCTCCGCCACTCAACATACAAAGCCACCAAAATTCGGTTCGGTTAGGGAACAAAAATTAATATATCCAGTATCACTAACGCCATAAAACAAAACAGTATCAAATCAGCTCATTTATCAAAATCAGCTCATTGGTTAAAAAGTTACAAGGGAACAAAAGAGCGAACATATATGCATACGCACTAAAATATAACCTTCCTTTCTGGCTTCGCCACAGCCGGTTAATGAAATATAATATTCAAATAATTTATCTCTGCATGTTGGTCATTAAAACATCTTTGTAGTCATGTAAAGCCCTCGTCGTCCACTCGTGCTTCCAAAGTACACATTCGTCGGAGTTTGTTAAGCAAATTAAATTCATACACTTGTATAAGTATATATACATATATATACTAATAAAACACAGTGAACCTAAAACATTTATAGTGCACCTTCACTGTGTTTCCCGCTTATAGGAGGGTAGGCAGAAGGAATCTAATGTTAAGACACTCAACTCCCTACTTTCCGCTAAATTTTCGAGGCATTGCGTGTGGCGGAACTCAACGCCGCGCTTTAGCCTTCGTACCAGAGCGGAGAAAATATTATTAAATAATAATTGCCCCGAGTGGGGATCGAACTTACAACAGTCTTACACTTGTGCCTCTGCGCCACGACGGCCTCGAGTGTGTATATAGTAAATTATATGGTTTTTATTTATATACTATTACTGCTACTATGTGAGCACATTGCTACTAAGTTCTCCGTTTTTGATCCGATTTCATGATATTACATAGTAAGTAGAGGAGCTCAACGCTGTGATTTGTGTTATAAGAATGGGGAGGAAATATTAATAATTCAGTCCGAATATTTTTTTTTTCTTTGTCTTGTGGTTCTCAAGATAATTAATATTTTTTCTTATAGTCTGTAAAATTGTGATCATTTGTAAGCAGCTTAGATGATTTAGACGAGACTTAAATTATAGATTTTATTGCGACCCAGGATAAGTCATTGATCTTGGCATAGCTTAACCAAAGCTTAGGCTGACTGTTACTTTTTTACCGTTTTTAATTAGAAATAGGCATATCCAAATCATTAATAAGTCCATTACAAAAATGAAACATTAAAGAACTAATAAATTCGCCACAGTGTAAGCGTTTCGGTCCCCACTCGGAGCAATGAAATGCTTAATATATTGATTCCTTCGCACTGCTATTGACGCAAAACGCGGCGTAGAGTTCCGCAACTCAATACACAATGCCTCGAAAATTCAGCGGAAAACGGGAAACGGAAGTATCATAATGGGCACAGAGTATTTTAACACTAGGTTTCCAGATTCCCTCTGCCTTTCCTGTTACGTGAGTATTACAACGTACTACTAAAAAATCCTCCACGATAGTACATTTTATGTATTATTATGAAAACAAGTGAATCTGTATTTGTTAAACTCACTGTGCAACCGAAGCGTGAAATGTACTTCAGAAGTTTAAATATGTGTTTTACATAATATTTAAATTTCTCGGTACTAAATTAAAACTTATTACAATATAATTTAATTTACAAGCGTTTATAACTTTCAAATATGATGAAAATTCAACGATTCAATTTATAATTAAATTATGTGAAAATGAGATGTTACCATAATAATAAAATAAGTATAATATATAATAATCAGTTTTTTTAGGTTGTTGGTTTTCCAAAAGGATATCTAAGACAGTTTATCTTGCGCTACCTGTATCCATTAGCTTCCGGTGATCTTGACCACATCATCAATATAGTTGGTGGAAAAGTGGATGATAAAGAAAATTTTGATTATCCACATGAAGTGAGTGAACATGACACAAAGTCTGAAGATGGATATGAAGAAGATGATCATCATGAACAAGTTAATTCATCAGTAACGTCGAATTTGTCACTGTTGACCACTGCGACTTCTTCTTACTATTCTCGACGTTGGAGCACTGAATCCTATTCTAATATGAGAATCTATGAACCCAGCCAAATAGATCCAGCGCAAACTTTTGTTGAAAACGTTAACTTTTGAACTATGTCGGCACTACTTGCAGTCACGAGCAACTGTGACGACGGTACCTCCTGATTTGAGGCAGTGTATACGACGATTTATCTTCAGGGCATGTCCACTGGTGAAACTCAGTTGGCACCTATGACAAAATGTTGCATCCGTTGTTTAAGATGCAAAGATAGGAAATTTCCTATTTTTAACGCGATGCAATTTTTTACGATGCGATTTGGATAACTTTTTCCTAAACTTTTTGCTAAAGCAAAGGAAAAAGTTATCCAAATCATATCAAATCTATTGCACTGATTATGTCCAAAGAACTTATTAGGGCCCCTTTGAGATATAGAAACTATATATTTTTTTTATATTTGCTGGTTTTATGTTTTTACTTTGGTTTATTGATCTCAAATAAATATATGAAAAAAATAAATTATCTTTTGTTTTAAAACAATTTAAACAAGACTGTAAAAATATAAGAAAAAAATGTTATAATATGTCTATTACTTTCTCAGTATTAATCAGCACCTTATTTGTAATTTATTAATTTTTTTTTTTCAATGTAATCCTATCCAAATGAGATACCTCAAAATAATAACAACAATTTTTTTATTATATCAATTGATTGGTATTTATTTTTGGGGTCTCTAAAGACTATGTGACTATTTATTCAGGTTATAATATCGCAACGCGCGACGGGTTAAAGAATATTTTTAAAGTAAATTTACTTTGATCTTCTTCCAATAGCACCTTTACAGTCTCCAAAAAAAAACCTAAATAATATCCAAGAGCTTTTATAAGAAATTAGAACAAACCACTTTAACAATTTCAGTAATACAAGTACAAAAATTTGACATACGGGTACACCACACGAAATCCCACCTCCCAAAGTCATATTTCGCAATTCACAAAGCTCTATTTGTTCTTCGATCTGATAACGGATGGAAGAAGCTTTGTATGGGACATAAATACGCGGTGATAAATTCGAAGGTTTATCTCGTATTGTATCGCGCACGTTCCACTTGCTGGTATTTTGATTAAACTTTTTATGTTTTTACATTCGGAATTTGTGAAAGGATTTTTTTTTGTAGTTATGAAAAATTTCTCGCCACTTTTGTTGCGCGGACACTCGAATTTTTACTGTTCTAGTCGAATACAATTGATTCTTTTGTTGAATATATATGCGCATGGTTTGTTTCGACGATCTGTTTTACATAGCTGCCTTAATTTTTATGTTAATAGTGATCCAGATTTTTTTTCATAGTCTATTTAAGCGTTTGTTGTCTGTTTGATAAATTTTAAATATTTTTGGAATTCTTAATGAGATTTATTATTTCTTTCTTTCTTACTTTCATGATGTATACGAAACATAGTGTTAAGACACAAGACACTCTGCATCTCACTTTCCCAGACATTGCCTGTTGAGTGGCGGAATGGCGCTATGCCGTTTTTTGTCTTATCACTAGGATGAAGACGCGAAAATTATTCAATCCTTGAAGTGAAAATTGAACCCCCAAACGTCGCGTTTACAACCACATGCTGGGCTCAGATTACCTCAATTATTAAGCAATCGAATAAAATAATCACATTTAAAACGTGACGCTTATACTTCCAACTTTTTCTCAAGTGGGATTTGATCTCACTAGAGAAATACCTATATTTGTTTTTTAAAGTTATTATTCCATTTAAATAAAGGTAAATTTATTTATGACTAGTGGGCGCGCGCGGCTTCGCCCGCTTATTTGGACACTAAGGGGTGAATTCTAAAAAAACCACGAAACACGTGTTCAATAAAATATTTTTAACAGTCTGAATTAATTTTTTTATAAAAATCGTGGTGGTGATTTAAAGATTTTTCCATACTAACTTTCAACCCCTTATTTGCACCCTTAGGGGGTGAATTCTAAAAAACCAAGAAACATGTATTCAATGAAATGTTTTTAAGAGTCTGAATTTTTAAATTTTATAAAAATCGGTGCCGATTTAAAAAAAAATCCATATAAACTTTCAACCCCTATTTCATCCCTTTAGGGTTAAAATTTTTCAAAACCCTTTCTTAGTGGATGTCCAGAATATGAAAATAAACATCTGCCCAAATTTCACGTTTCTACCATCAGCGGTTACGGCTCTGCGTGCGTCTTACCTCAGTCAGTCAGCACAAGTCCTTTTATATATATAGATATGAAACCAGGGAAATAAGTAAAAAAGTTTACAACCAATGTATTGTTAATTAAATAGAAAGCAAATTCTGAAAGGTGTCAAATAACATAATATTTAACAATCTTTTTTTTAAAACTAGTAACACGTTCAGAATTAGCCGTTGACTTACCGAATCTATGTTTATGACGTCAATATATAACAATAGGTAGTAGAAGCTTTCTTTGAAATAACTGTACTTGTTAATTTTTTTTATCGATACGCGCTGTTTATTTTATTGAAGGTTCAGCAAAAAATGAAACTTTCAAAATGTATTGTTCTAGTGCTAAAGCACTGTGTTGATTGTGACATCACATATTAGTAGACTGAACTTAATACCATGTTTACTTTTACCAGAGAAACTAAAATTCTTCTGATACGAAGAAACCTTTGAATATAGAATTGAACTCAAATCCACACGATCATCGTCATGTACCGTCATACACTTAGTTTAAAAAAACACCCTTACACAGCACGGTTGGCAGAGAAAACCTAGTGTTAAGACACTCCGTTCCTCACTTTCTGGCAAATTCTGGAAGCATTGCGTGTTGAGTGGCAGAACTCAACGCCGCGCTTTTAGCTCGACACCAGAGCGAAGAAATGGAAATATAAATTTAAATAAATATTTCATCTCCCCGTGTGGGGACCGAACCCAGAACCAATCGGTTTTACAGTCACGCTTCGTGCCCCTGCGCCACGACTGGCCTCAACAAATAAAAATACGCTTAGTTTAAATCGATGTTTTTATCTTAAATCGATATACACGAACGACGAATATATATACATAAATAATCACGAATTATATCACATTCCTAAAGCGTAGCTCTCTCACGTCACAAAGATACAATCCGTTACAAGGAAGCAGTAGTGAAATGTGGGGACGAAGAATTTACGACCATGAATAATGCAAAAAAGTTTCTAACGCGACGAAAGAAAACTTGTTATTTTATGTCGCCGCTGATTTTGTTTTTGCTTATGCTTTTAAAAAAAGACGTTGTGTTATATAAATGAATGAGTTTGACTTTTGTTTAACCTACACTCAAGAAACTATGTGAGACTTTTTGTGAAAGATACATAATAGTGATTGAGGTTATGTTACAGGGGCACAAAGTGTGACTGTAAACGCGACAGATTGTGGGTTCGATTCCCACACGAGGAAATTAAATATTTAATGTTTTTATTTTCTTCGCTCTGGTGTCGAGGCAAAGCGCGGCGGACACACAGTGCAAGTCCAGAAGTCGACTGAAAATGGGGAGTGGATTGTCTTAAGTTTTAGTCTTAGGTTTCGTTTTCAAACTCTTCTGGATGCGAGAAACTGCGTGACATTAAAAAAAATACTAAGTTTTATTTGAAAATAATTAGACCAGAGAAAAAAAAATATAAACATTGTCATGAATGGATATCAAACTCAAAATTTGTGTCTTTACTTGGAAATTTCAAAATTTCGCTACCATATTTTCTCGTCATAAATTATATAGCTGTAAATAACATATAAAAAAATATAAACTTATTTCAAGGAAAAAAATCTCTCAAGATCTTCCACACTCATTCCAAATTACATTTACATAATATTTTACACAAATATTCAATAAATACGAGACAATACACAATACAAATCGAGATCAAACGACGTCGTTGAATCGAAAACAATCGAAACCGGAATCACAAATGAAAATGGCGAAACATATTAAAAAAAAAATCCAAACAACTTTTCGACACTCAAATTTGCCAAAGTTATTCTTACCAAGCATTTATACGTCAAACAAAGGAATGAGTGGCGTCAAGGCGTCAGGAGAACGGGAAGCAATTATTTCACCCTATTTCTACACAGTTTACGAAATTCTTGGCCAAATTGTAGATTTTGTAATATGACTTAAATATGTATGTACATTACTCCAGTATACGGCAGTTCTTTGGAATTGTATTGAATTGTTTTGTAAATAAATTCGAGTTTTGCAGAATTTTAATAAGGAATTATATATAGAATATAATTCCTTAATAACTATATTCTTAAATGTTTACATAGCTATAAGCAATTTTTATCATATTGTGTAGAAGATGAAGAATCTTCAGAGTAAATAGAAACTTATAGTCTGTCAGCATTTGGTTCCATAGCACCCTCTAGCAAATAATATATTAAAACGTTCTAAAAATCAAAATTGCATATAACACACTTATAGAAAGAGATTTTTTTTTAATTTACTTAATATGTGAAATCTAATTTAGTTTTAATGTCATTTCTCACTTCAATTTATATTATTGAAAATGGAAAGACCTTACGGTCTTTTGGACGGCAGTTCCCAAATAAATGAAAACGTCTCAATCTTTCCATTTGTTTGCTCTGTTTCAAATGTGGTAATGTAATCAGGCCAACCCTTGGCTCATTATCCTATCCCTATCTAGCCAAGGGCGTAAATGAAATGGAGTGTGTAAGGTCACTTTCACACTAGGATAATATATAGATAGTAGGGTAGTTCTGCCAAATATGTAGATAACGGTATCATAAATCCTCGTGTAATTTTAATAATGTTTATCATATCATATTTATATGTTTGGCAAGATAAACAGGGTAACTTTCTAGCTGAACCATATTGGGGTCGCCCATTATGGTTCAGCTAGAAACTAACTGAACGCAGTGGTCGTAGGTTAATAATGCCAGTAGTTAAACTAAAAATATTTTTTATTCCATGGTAGGATTAGTAAAAGCACAACTAATCGGTATACTATATCCAAATGAATATTAATAAAATGTAAGATACTATGTCCGCTGGTCAACATTGAAAAAATAACTAAATATTCTTTACAAAGTATTACATATTACGAGATTTTATAGGTACAAAAACAAATATTTCAAATAAATATATACTTTTTTTACAGCTTCACGGGAACCTAGTGTTAAGACACTCCGTTCCCCACCTTCCGCCAATTTCTGGAGGCATTGCGTGTTGAGTGGCGAAACTCAACGTCGCGTTTTCTCCTCGACACCAGAGCTAAGAAATGAAAATATAAATGCAAATAAATATTTCATCTCCTCGAGTGGGGATCGAACCCACAACCAGCCGATTTACAGGCACACTTTATGCTCCTGCGCCACGACTGACCTCATACATATTTACATACATATTTTTAGCAATATTTGTTATTTTTCTTTGAGGCTATGTGAATACATTTTTGTAAAATATTCAGTGTGCAGCTTCGACACTACAATTTTATTATCTGAACAAATTGTTTTTAATTACCAACATTGCATATTAATGAATGTAGACTATATTTGTACACGTTGGAGTAGTGATCCACCGTAACTAGAAGTAACAGCTTCAAATTCCATATCACACAGCATTTATTTTCAAATATTTTTTTATCAGCTTCATGTAAGTATCCCACATGTTGCAGGTAGACAAAAAACACAGTGTTAAAACACTCCGTTCTCCACTTTCCATCGAGTTTTTCAAGAACTGTTTTTAGTTTTAGATTTTAACTAATATTCTTCTTTACATTGTTTTTTACTGATTCATATCGATATTAGTTAAATACAATAGCTTAGGTGCGGGCTGGTAAACTAATTGATCAATTAGTTATAATGTGAAAAACGCTGCCATTTCAAGATACGGGTGTGGTGCCTTAGTTTTGTTAATAGCTGATGGTTCAGTGACCCAGTTATTTGTAATTAAAAATGCTATAGCTTAGTAGAATTAGAAATAACAGCGTTGAGTTCCGCCTTTTATGTAGCGCCTCAATTTCAAGTGAATTTTTCAAAACTGAAAGTCCAATATTTTTTTATATATATACATAAATGTACGTTATATATGTTCGTAGCGTAAATTTAAACGTTTTTTATTATTGTAGTATTTCATATTTATTCCAAATATTTCTATACAGAATCATTGGTCCGGGTAATACCTCAATTATTTAAAGTGTTTGCCATTTTCAAATTTAATTGCTGCGAATCTACTCTAAAATTAAATTAATTGGCTGTATTTTTAATATGGACTTATGCGTAGCGGCAACGCTACGGTTAATGCGACAGTTGCTGGTTCAATTACCATTCGGAAGAGTTATTTTCATTTCTTCGCTCTTGTAACAAGACTGCACTATGCAGCATTGAGATCCAATTTTTCAGCCAAGTCTTGACAATTGAACAGAAAGTGTGGAACGGAGCGTTTTTACACTATATACAGTCTCTACACTATATAAATATATAAAAAAAAGTTATATGCATTATTATTTTAGCTCTGGGAGTCGAGGCAAAGCGCAGCGTGCAACAGCAATAAGCATTGCGTGTTGAGTGGCAAATTCTGCCACTCAACACGCAATGCTTTCAGAAAAATGGCGGCGGAAAGTGGGGAACGGTGTGTCATAACACTAGGTTCCCTCTGTCTACCCTGCTGTGTGCGGAATACCTGCTGTGTGTGATTTTTGATAATGCATCTAAATTAAATAATTATATAGAATGCTTCTGTGTATTTTTTTTAGGTTTGAAACTAGGCTAGGCATTGCGTGTTGAGTGGGGGAATTCAACGCTGCGCATTGCCTCGACACCTGAGCGAAGAAATGAAAATATAAATGTAAGTAAATATTTCATGTTCTCGAGTGTGGATCGAACCCACAAACAGTTGATTTTACAGTCACACTTTGTGCCCTTGCGCCACGATAGTGCTCCATTGGATGCATTATGATAATAATATTATTTTCGAATAATATTTGAGGGATTTAATTTTTATACTTGCTAAGTGGCAATTCTCAACACTGCACTTGGCATTAAAGTACGTTAAATTTTATTTAGCTAATCCTACACATAGTAAGGTTAACTGAGGGAACCCTTGAACCTAGTGTTAAGACCAACCGTTCGCTACTAAAACACTTCTGTTCCCTATCTTCTGTTTAAGATATTGCATATGAGATGTATATTGAGTGGCGGAACACCAAGCTTTGCCATAATATCAGAGCGAGGAAATAAAAATAGCAAATATTTCATTTCCCTGAGTGGGAATTGAACTCACAACCATCGCGTTTACAGTCGCACGCTTATACTCCTGAGTCACGACGGTCTGTATACTATTTGCGGGGTACAGTGTGAACCTAAAAATAAGTTTAGAAATAATTCTCAAAAATATTATATATAAAAAAAGTTATATACATTTTTATTTTATAACCTGTTAAGCTCTTTAGCTCGTAGTACTTACAACCGCTAATCCTATATAATTGGGAGACAGCCCTTACCTCATTAGAAAGCTAGTTAATTAAACATGCAGGTGGAACGAAGCTTAAGGGCCACTTTTCTGTAAAATTCCATACGGTTTTATCATTTTCTAGTTCATAACTTATTTAATTATCATGTTCACAAAAGATAGTTTAGCATAGTTATGAAGGCCAGTCGTGGCGCAGGGGTAAAAGCGTGCTCGACAGAGTGTGGGTTCGATTTAATATTAATAGCTCCGACACTCTAAATGCAATACTTCCAGAATCCATCGGAAAGTGGGGAACAGAAGTCGAATGGAAGAAGAATGGGAAAAGGGTATTTTAACACTAGGTTCGTAGGTTCCCTATACTTACCCTACAATGTACAGGATACAGCGTAAAGCTAAAACAAAAAATGTTCGTAGCAATAATACGTGGGTTGGGTTTTTTACAGCAGACTTTTAGCTGTACCGCTACAATATCTTCGAATTACTTAGACAAAATAGGACAGCATGTACTACAAACACTTTACACCCCTATGAAGGAAATGAAAGAATATATATAATAGAATGGAAAGTAGAATCACAGTCGTGGTTTTTTTATTTCTAAAACATTTTTTTTTTCTTATTTTTATTGTAAATTTAAATTAAAAAAAATATTATACATAAAATCAAAATTAAATCTAATCAGCTTCACGCTGTATCCTGCATACAGCAAGGTAGGCAGAGGAAACCTAGTGTTAAGACAATCTCCACTTTCTGCCGAGTTCTGGAGGCATCGCGTATTGGAAAGCGGAACTCAACGCCGCGCTTTGCCCCGACACCAGAGCGAAGAAATAAAAATATAAATGTAAATAAATACTTCATTCCCTCGAGTGGGGGTCGAACCCACAACCACACTACACTACATTTGCCCCCACGACTGGCCTCAATCAGAAAAATATTATACTTATATGTATATATTCAATTCTATTATAATATAATATATAATATTTAAATTTTAAATCCTTAATGACAAAAAAAATAGTTTTTCTCAAATAACGTTAGTCTTTTTTTTCATTTATTCTATAGTTTTCTTATGTATACCAGCTTTATAAAGCTTATTTTTGAATTACTGAATGACTGACTAATTAACATAATATAAATTCTAGTGTATATATAGAAGACGATGATTTCTAGAAACTTTTAAAAAACTCAAAAATTAGAATTTTACATTTTATAATTCAAAAAAAAAATAATAATATAGCAAGTATTATATTAGTATAAAAAAACAATTCGACAGAAAAATATATCCAATATTCATATAATTGATATTGAATATCTAAATAATTCGGATACGATCCAATATGGCGATAATCAAATCAACTCTGTATCACACTTAATGATATAATTTCCTTAGCTTTGATATCCAGACAGAATTAAAATAACGTTTCCTTGGGACGTGCCGCATTATCTCTTAGGTCTGTAGCGCAGTAAAGGGCATGAGCGTTGTAATGGCAATATAGCTTTAGTACTGGTATGAATTTTGATTTTATAATTAAGGTCTGCCCTATTATGGTGTAGAGGCCGTCGTGGCGCATTGGGTGGTGGGTGATTGTAAACACGATGATTGTGGGTTCTTTGCGAATATGTGTATTGCGGTCTTAAGATAAATGTAGGAGGAAATTATGTATACATATTCTTATTTTCCAATAAGTTCTTATTGTGTTTCTTATTATGCAATGCAATTCATTATAATACATATCAGCGACTCGTTTTTTCTCGCATGGCAGGGAGTAACTAGTGATAAAACACTCCGTTACTCTCTTTAAGCTTAATTCAGGACATTGCACGTTAAGTTATGTAATTCAACTCCGCGTTTCTTCTGCCAGGGCAGTGAAATAAAAATAATTTAAATATTTTTCCTCCGAGTAGAAATCGAACCGACAACAATCAATTTAAAACAACACGTTGTACCTGTACTGTATAATTTCAAATGCAAATATTGTTTAAGTAAACTTTAAGCCCATAATTAAAACCAAAACAGTTCAAAATACCCCAAATTTTACCAGCACACCAACAAAACAATAAAGGCAAAACTAAAAGGTAAATCTATACAGAAAGCATTACACCACAGTGTACTCTCATCTTAAGAGATTTTCTCAACGGGTTCCAATGTTCCTTAAATGGGATGCTGCTGAATATGTAGATTTTGAATGTTCTCAGGAATCCTCAGCCTCGAATAGACATTTTGCTAATTGTACAGCGGTTAATTATCTCGTCAATGCTTATATTAGGTTTAAATTATAATTTTACTACGCACGTACACGTTTTGAATGATAATGTAATGAAAATAACTTATATAATATTGTGATCAAGTCTAAAATATACGGATTGGGACAGCTTCTGTCTGTGAGCGCGACAAATGATTTTAATATTTTAGTGGGCAACGGATAAGTTGTAATACTAGTTTCATAGGTTCGGATTCGAGATCTAGGAAATAAAAAACTTCTAGATCTGGTACCGTCGTATTAGTTATTTTATTCCCCGTAGTGGCAATTGAATCCACTACCGTCGCTTTTGTAGTCACGCGGTAGTGCAACTGCGCCTCCATGGCCTTAGGGACGAAAAAATATTTTATCAATAAAATTCTCGGAATAAAAGACTGGGGACTGGCGTGGGGAACGGAATGTCTCACTAGGTTCCTACATACAGCGTGAACCTAAAAAAACCAATTCACGACCACGATCATGTTTTGTCATACATATATATTATATCTCCTGAACTATAAGCAACTGTAATGAATATTAATATTAGCATAGTACGCCTAAACAGAAAATTAAGCAATTTAGTTTCCTATCGATCTCATCACTCCATTCAATATTAGGTGTGGTATTAAGAAACGTTATATAGAGTTAATTATATGTTATACAAACAGTAACGACGTAAGGCTTGAATCGATTTCAAATATACAAACATTTTTTACTCTGTAGATAACCTCCTAATAATTCTTATTAAATTGATTTTATTTTTTCTTTATTCAAAGATTTCGCCTACTTACAATATGATAAAAAAGATAATTTTTTATTAAAAATAATTTTTATAGTATTAATATACCAAACGAGCGAAAAAAATACTTATGTAAAATAAATGTAAATAAAAAAAATCGTCTTTTGAATATTTTGTCAGTTTCCTATTTTCACAGCAGATTCGGTAGCAACTTAGTAACCTATCACTCTATTCTCTCATTCTTCTTTCAGCTTTACGCTGTATCCAGCACACGGTTTCCTCTATTGTTAAGACACTCCGTTCTCCAGTTTCTTCTCCAGGAACTCAACACCGTGCTTTGTGCCTTAGAGCCAGAGCGAAGAAACAAAAATATTGATTAACAACAATCCATTCCCCGAGGGGATCGAACCCACAAACGTCGCGTTAATCACACCTTGTGCCTCTGCGCCACGACGGCCAAGAGACTTCTTATACAAATAAATAAATAAACAGCATACAATTCCTTTATCCTAAGAAAAAAGATTTTTTTTTGTCATTAGACACTGTATAAAGCAATTTCGCCGACAGATATTCTTAGAAAATCTATTTGGAAATAGCTTAAATAAGACGATTAACTAGAATTTCGGACGAACTAGATACAATCAAGTACTCTTTGTGGTATTATGTTCGCTTACTTTGAGGCTATTTATCTAACTTCATTTTTAATGGTGTCCAATTGGAATTTCGATACAGAATCAGTGAGAAAGATAGAAATGTTTTTGAAGGTAAGCCAATGTCAATAATATATTGGTAAATAAAATAAATAAATTAGCTTCTCGCTGTATCCCCCACACAGCAGAGTAGGTAGAGGGAACCTAGTGTTAACACTCTATTCCCCATTTCCCTCCGAATTCTGGCGGAATTCAACGCCGGATATCAGAGCGAAGAAATGAAAGTATTAAATTAAATTTCATTTCCTCGAGTCAGAATCGAATCCACAACCTGTCACGTTTATATAGATCGCTTACGCCCCTACGCCACAACTAGTCTCAGAAAGAAATATAAATAAAAAATATATATATTGCAAGGAAATATATCAAATAATTCTTTAAATAGGAGCCAAATCCGATTAAAAACCAATAGTTTTACAACAAAACCCATTCGTTTTTCTTTAACACTTACACTGTCTTCTTGTGTATATATATATTTATATATATATATTTCCCAATATATAGATTAGTACAATGAGAACTGCCAACTCCTTACTTCAATGGAACTCCAGAGATCTTAACTTTCATTCCTTTACAGTTTGATCAAAGGGAATGTCAGCTTTTTGTTCAGCCACGTTTAATTAGATGTTTCTCCTAACTAGGTCTTGCATTTGTTACAGAGGGTGTCCTGTCTTGTTGCTGTCGATTGTCATTTGGTAGTGTATTTGTATGGAGATGTAAGGATTGGATGTAAGTTTTATTGTAGTACTGTATTTTTCTATTACATTGTTAATTAAATATATTTTTATTAAGGAAATTAGAGCATTAACTATGAACTATACGAATATTTATTAAATATTAGATGGTTAAGTGTATTTAGTAAACATTTATTATTTTTGTATAGTTATCTATACTATTATGATAATTAATATATTTTAATTTAAATCTTTTCAGTTTTTTATAGATTTGCTGTCAAAAATTTACACCACACGCGCACACCTAACACGCTTAAATCCAGATCTCATGTGAATACCGGGATAAATAGCATCCTATACTATTATTATATTCTATATATTTTTTTTAATTGTATTAGGCTTTTATAGAGTAGTTAAAACAGTTGTTTCTTTCGAAGTGGTGCTGACACTTCCATGCTATATATATATAACTCCATAACCTCTTTACCATATTTCATCTTTCAGTGTAAACCCGAAAAAAATCATCGAGCTGGTCCGTGACACAGCTGGTCACAGATAAACAAAAAGAGAGACAGCCAATTTTTTGGTTATTTGAATGTTATACGTGTAATAAAATGCAATCTAATAGATAAATAACAAGTAAAATCACAAAAAAATATAACATTATATAATTAAAAAATACTAACAACATATTTCTAAAATATTATTCCATTTCATTATGATTGCAACAAAATGTTTCACGCAGCGTAAAATACGCGACTTTCTCGAAATGAATTCATAATTCACTGTTATTAATAAGAAACCTACTCTATTTACTTACCCCCATAGCGGAAAGACACCTGGGGTTGATTAATAAATCTATATTGTTGTAAGAAGGATAAACAGGAAAATGTGACATTGCTAACGAGGGTAGTTGAAGATTTAAATGTTCTTTTAGCTGATAATTTTAAGTGTTTTCTTTAATTTTTAACCGACTTCTGTAACAAAAGGAGGTTAACGATTCGACTGTTTTTTTTTTTTAAAAAATATGTTTGTTAACTCAGAACTTTTGACTGGGTGAACCGATTTTGATGATTATTTTTTAATTGAAAGCTTGTGCTTCCCGTATGGCTCCATTGTTTATAATTTTGAAATCGATATTAAGTAATACAAACAGGCTTAGTAATTTGATATTGTAGTAAAGTTGTTGTGGCATTAGCTTGACACGGACAAAATTTTATAATTTTGAAATCATAAAATTTTCCTTTAATTATTTTTGTTTAACAAAGTCAAAGTGCCTACGTTTTACTTTATGTTAAGTAAATTTATTTTTCACTTTTTAGTGTATTTTTCGGTTAGTTAATTCGGTTAATTAAGTTAGGTAAGTTAATTAAGTCGGTTTTTTGTTAAAAAATAATTTATTCATATTTTATGTGTATTGTATACTAATGCAGATAATATTTTAATTAATGTATACATATAAGTTTTGGTGAGTGATCTTATAAGCCATTTGTACGGTGTCTTCATGGGAACGGAGTGTCTTAATAATAGCTTACCGGTTCCTCTGCATACTCTGCTGTGTGTGGGATACAGCGTGAAGTTAGTAATTAAGTGAAAAACAAATACAAATAAATAAAAAATTGTACAGCAATTATGTCGTGTATGCGCCAACGTAAGTGCTATAATACAAAAACAAAACTGTTAACCCTAGAGAGTATTTTTTTAGAATTTTAGCGCGCGATGATAGAGGAGGTGTTTACAAACGAAACAAGCAAGCTTCACCCTCTTGTTTTAAAACAAAACAAACATGACAAAAGAAGAAATATAGAAGAAAAACGTTTTGGTCATATTATTAAAGATAAATAAATAAAATACGTTTATATTAAATTACGTTTTATGCATAAGATTGTTACTGTATCGTATTCACGCTGTATCCCGCACAAAGTGTTAAGACACTCCGTCCACTACTTTCCGCCGAATACACGGAGAATTGCGTGTTTAGTGGTGTTTTCAACTCTGCGTTTTTTTTGCCTTGCTACCAGAGCGAGAAAATGAAATATCAAATATTTCATTTCCGGAAGCGGAAATCGAATCCACAATTATATTTACTTTTAGACGCTTGTGATCCTGCGCCACGACTAGCCTCAAGTATTTATTTATATACCTTTTTATTTTGCTGACCGTACAAAGTTTTACCAGAATAACAAAAAAAAATACTCATTTTATTTAAAAAAAAATGTAAATCATTTAAATATAAACCTACAAAGTGAATTTCGAAACCGCAGCCATCATGAGCACGTACCAAGTAGGTACGCCGCGGCGGTGACATTGATACGTGTAATTTACAAATAGTCGATTTCTGCTTGCTTAGTTTAGCTGTGTAATTTGTAGTTCAATGTGGTATTTAGATTGTAAACGCGATAGGTTGTGGGTTTGGTTCCCAATTGAATAATTGTATTTTAAATTCTTCGTGAGGAGGTGACTGCAAAACCGACTGGTTGTGGGTTCGATCCCCACTCGAGGAGATGAAATATTTACTTAAATTTATATTTCCATTTCTTCGCTCTGGTGTCGAGGTTAAGCGCGGCGTTGAGTTCTGCCACTCAACACGCAATGCCTCCAGAATTCGGCAGAAAGTGGGGAACGGAGTGTCTTAACACTAGGTTCCCTCTGCCTACCCTGCTGTGTGCGGGATACAGCGTGAAGCTATTTTTATTTTATTTTTTTTAATTCTTCATTCTCGTAACCAAAAATTTCACCATTTTATAGAAATGGGCAACGGAAGTGTCTCAATAGGAACAAAACATCTTAACACTAGGTTCTCATGTTCATGAAGCTAAAAAAAGTCACACGTTTTATAAGAAAAAATATATGTTATATATATTTTCTATCATGAAGTGACATATTTCTAAAATTTCCTTTGACTAATTTACATAATACATAAAATGCTTGAAGACATAAAAAGAACAAGACTTTTATAAGCAAAAAGCAAGTAAGTAATATATTTTACGCATCGTGAATTTCTTAGAGTCGTTGCGGATGAAATGTACTCTTCAGCTTAACTTCTAAAGCGCATTTTATTTCGATGTTTCTTGTGATTTATCTCCATTCACTGATTTAAAAATAAGAAAAATTGTTAGTATCACGTGAATTAAGGGTCCTTAATAGCTTAGTTAAAATTTTGCGATAGTTATAGGTTCATATTTCAAACGGAGACTTGTTTCAAAGGGAAAATGTTAACAACACAAAACAACTATTGACGTCGGGTATTATGTCCACTAAGCACTTAATACTGAAAATATGAGATATTTGCAAAAAATATATGAGGAAAATGCAAATTAATTATATTTATTTCAGATTTTTTGTCTTCGTTTCAAACTTGGTGTCCAAATTAAAAATATAGTGGGTTAACTGGCAGAACTCAACGTCGCACCTAGGCCAGACCAGAGTGGGCAAACGAAGAAAGAGAGTTCGAACATAAAAGTAATGGGATTACAGTTAAACATAAACAAGAACTTAATAAGCTAAATAAATTTAATTTTCAGATATGATTGCATATACAATATATACGAGTCTAGCTGATTGACTCTGAATGTTAACTAACACTTAAACTAGCGGTTACGAATTAATTTCCTGTCTCGAACATGGATATGTATGTATAGTAAATTTTAATTTACTATACATACATATATATGTTCAAGACAGGAAATTAATTCGTATATATACATATAAACTATATCCCCCACATAGTAGGCAAAGCACACGTAGTGTTAAAACACTCCGTTCAACACTTTCCGCCAGATTTTTCTAGGACGTGATGACATTTAATTTGATTTATGCTTATATCGTTTGATCTCCGTATTTTATCCCTTGCATAACACACAGAAAACTGATAACTATACGTCTAGAATTAGACAAAAAAAATTAAATTAAATTAATTACAATATCGGTATATGCATAATTATACAAATATATCAAGCAATAATCACGCAATATGTGCACATTAGATCGCAGATTAGCATAACTATCGAATCATTGTACCACTGATGTAATACATCACGACGCCCATATAAGTCACGTGGGAATTGATGGCATTGGAAATGAGTTATGGTATGATAAACATATGTGTGTATGTGTCATTTAATGTGTAATATGCTATCTTGAGATAGACGATAGTTTGTCCAAATTTCACAAAGCTATGTAGCAGAAGCTTCCACCTATTCAGCAGTCTTTTAAAATCCATTACTGGATATAGGACTTCAGTCAATTCAAATTCAGTTCAGTCACTTCAATCTTCACCGATTCGTCCGATCCTGAACCCTTTGAATCCCAAGGCCTTCCTACTGCTGTTTAAAGGCTTCAATCTCCATGGTTGGGTTTCGTGATCACGTCTCGACAAAAGGTTCTTCTGCTGAGACGTAGTCAACATTCGGACACCTCTCTTACTCATCGGTTGTTGTCCCAAGCAGAATGGTCTGCCCAGTGCCACTTCAGTTTGCAGATTTTGGGAGCTATCACTGGTTCCTTTATTACCACCAAGAAATACAGGGATTTTCCACTATGTAATTCAGGGTTTAAATCGACACTATCACTATTTTAATGTCTATTAATATACAAAAAAAATTATAACAAGAATTGTATACGACCATGAGAACCAGTGGCCATCCATATAGATCGAAAAATAAATATAATAGAAAAAAAATCGTGTCAGTACTCTGTGAATTTGTTAATTTCATCGCCACTGTGTTAAGGAAAAAGCTTTTAAATATTAATCCAGCATGTTTTACATTTAGTGACGCTGCCTGTATTTAAGTTATGCAAGGTTTAGTAGTAACAAGTGCAAAATTTGTTGCAAAATTAAATATTATATAAAAAGGTAGTGCACTACCGTTTGCAGTTTACTTGTTTCGTTTTTTTTTTTTCAAATATATTGTGAAGATTATAAATTTTAAACTATGATGCATACTAGCTTTTACTTGAGGCCTTGCCCTCATTTCCAAATAGAAATTACGAGAAATTGTGTTGGCTCATGGTTCATCCAGCAGGGACAGTGGGTAACATTGACATAAAGGAAACCTAGTGCTAAGCACGGCTTCCATTGGGAGTGGATCGAGCTCATTGAGGACTACGTTGAACTAGAAATCTAAGTAATTACAAACTACAAAACTCTTTGTTGGTGGAATTGTTAATTTTTCCGTTCGTTCATTTGTTAAAGTTATTTTTTTTAAAAGGAGTCCGTACCGCCTAAACATTACCAGCTTATTTCTCTTTCGCGATGAAAACCGAGTTTTATGGCACTTCATTCTCCGCCTTCCTCCCAATTTTCGAATTACTAAAGCGAACAAATGAAAATAATCCATTTCCTGCCTGTTTTTCTATAATAGGGGAGAGCTGGGCTACAAGTTACTGAGGTAAGTGGTTCCGATTGAAATAACTTCGCGAGGAAAAAGTGATAGAATTATTTAGTAAACATATAATGAAATGTATTGTGAAAGCGCATTTATGGCTATCATATTGAACAATCCAGTTTTATCCAAAACATTGGAATAGCAGTATGTGTGTCGGTGGTGCACGTATGTAAATATTTTCGTATTCCTTTTATTATGTTTATTCCTGGGAACAACTTAACCCAATTTATTTGTATCAATAATGGAATGTAAATATTGTAATTTTTTATACTAACATGCGGACTTATGTACGAAAATCAACTCGAGGTTATGAGTCATAAGAGTTGATGCAAAAAGCAGCAGTTGCAGTTATCAAAGATGGCAGGAATTGAATAAATATTGTTATCAAAGGATTATATATTGAACGCTTTTAGAGATGCGGGTATTTCACCCCTTATGATGCCAGCGTGCTTACACAAGATGATTATGCTCCATGGTATATTACAGATTAGCCTTCATCTGCAATAAACGCATCAAAAATGGCTCTTAACACTTCAGAACACAACTAATCACCATCATAAGTAATTCAGAAACAGTATCAAAGACTATCACTAAAATAAAGAATAGTGTATCCGAAATTTTAAAAATTAGTGCTGATGAAAGACAAATATTTGATGCCTCAGGACCATCCGGGGGTGTTACTCTGCCTGCATTATCTGGCGTCATACAACATCAACACCACCAAGGACTGCACAAAACGAGAGACGTCTAAGAAAGTCCACAGTTTTGACTGATACTCCAGGAAAAGGCCTTAGCAGAGAAGCAAAGTGAGAAAAATGAAAGGTGCATCAACACTGAAGAAATAGGGATAAACTGAGGAAAGGGTAAATCAAAACAAGGAAATGTACACATCAAAACAACGAATGGTAAAAGAAAAGAGAAATTGGTTAGAGAACATTAGTTACAAATTAGCTGTGAAAGTTCTGATAGTAAAGGAGTTTAGATTATTATTATTTAGTGTGCTGTGACACTTACTCTAAATCACTTTCTGAAGAAGAATAGGTGCAGTATCAAGAATATAAGCACTACTTCAGATGTAACCAGAATTAAGACTTATAACCTACTTATGTCCGGATTGTGAGGTATATCTTATGATGATTATTTATAATTATTTGATTTCTGGATATGATGTTAATATGAATATATATATTTTTTTAGTCTAAGACAAGGCAATATAGTTGAAGACTGAACTAGTAAAAAAGATAACAGCTGTTTATTGTTAATAACTATCCAGGTATAAATTATAGTCACTTGTTATAAACATCTTTATGATGTTTATCTGGTAATTCTTATGATACTATTGATTATTCCTTAAATAAACAGGATTTGTTCTGTTCTTTATTGTTATTTATTTCACAAATAAAAGATTTAACAAATATGGTAACAATTTACCCCGGTTTGTTAACTACTTATCACCAGTCGGAGTAAGTTGTTAGTTTCCGACTTTAGGCATAAAAAATTATAATAAAAAAACCTTACAAAGAATGCCCTAAATCACTGACTTAATTACAAGTCTAGATATGTAAGTTGAATTTGGACATATTGTTTAAATAATGAAATCAAGTTTTCGTAAGAATATTAGAGGTTAATAAAAAATCAGCACTTCTAACCTCACTAACCCCTATTTAAAAATTTAATAAAAATCTATATTTAACAAAATTTCTATTAATTTATTTTACATTTGCGTTGTAAGCTACATTTAAAACAAGGTCCGAATGACCCAAACATAAACTATTCTGGGGACGCGCCTATCAATATACTGTGTGTAATAAAGCCCGCCGTTAATCCTTATCTAAGTTTATTATAAGTAATATTATATTCTGGACACGTACCGCTCAGTTATTGAAGGAAAGTATTGTCCCGGTTACTTTTCCATCTCATGAATGAATGCTGTTTGCGTGAGTTTTTGTTCTCATTTTTTTTTGGTTTCGGTCTAAAAATTTTTAGAACAAAAATAATTTTACAAATGTTTAATTTTTTTTTCTTTTTGTGCCTAATTTTAGCGTTGAATTTTGACGTTGATTTTTAGCGTTGAATTTTGATTACTCAAAGAAGGATAAGTTGTGAAGTTATCTGTCACACAGTGTATGTGTTTGTGTCTTTATTTAATTTAGTGTCTTTTTATGTGTAACCGAATCGTAATAATCAGAGAATTAGTGGAAAAGAAAAAAATCATAGATATTCCATGTTGAGTGGCGAAACCCAAGCGTTTTGTGCGAGTAGAGAAAAAAACTAACCGTAACAGGTAAGTAGTTGAGAAAAAAATTCAGGACATTTTGTATTAAGTGATAGAAGTCATTGACGCCCCTTTGACTTCTTACCGGAGCTAGGAAATGAAAATAATTAAATACCTCAAGTGATATCGAACCTTTAACCGTCACAGATACAATCAGAATCTGTGCCCCTACGCCACTACTGTCTCATTGTAAACACATTTATTTATGACTAGAGGGCGCGCGCGGCTTCGCCCGCTTATTAGGAGTGAATTCTAAAAAAACCACGAAACACGTGTTCAATAAAATATTTTTAACAGTCTGAATTTAATTTTTTATAAAAATCGGTGGCAATTTAAAGATTTTTCCATATAAACTTTCAACCCCATATTTGAACCCTTAGGGGATAAATTCTAAAAAACCATGAAATACGTGTTCAATGAAATATTTTTAAGAGTCTGAATTCCAAATTTTATAAAAATTGGTGGTGATTTAATTTTTTTTCCATACAAACATTTTTATTTTTTTTTATTATCTGAAATTTACATGGGAGTTTTAGCCTTAACATTGGCCATGTCACCCCCGTATAATCTACATTCATATTAATTCGCGAACTTAGCCAGAGCAAGAGCTTTACTCGTCCATGGCTCCGCGAGGATACTGCTGCAAATGCCAACATTATAAGATTTTAGCCAAAGAGGCCGCTGGGCTTCATTACGTACACATTCCAACAACACATGATAAACATCTTCTATCCTATTACAACTCGGGCATTTTTCCGTATTAGACAGACCTAATAAGAACTTAAACTTATTTGAAGGAATATGACCGGATCGGAGTCTAAACAATGACACTATGAATTTTCTTTTTATTTTACATTGATTGAACCACGGATAACGAGGAAGTTCCTTTACTATTGTTTTATACCATATACCTTTATGTAGCGACCGTTCATCAAAATATTCCTGCCAATTATTTCTGCATATTTCTTTTAATTTAATTATAATATCTGTATATAAAGGCTCACAATAATATGGAACACCATCATTAATACTTTGCTTAGCAGCTTTATCAGCTTCCTCGTTACCCACAATTCCAATATGTGAGGGTATCCATTGAATGTACACAGTTTTATTTTGGGCTTCAAT
>JAATLQ010037459.1:0-54770 GCA_013421005.1 Heliconius erato x Heliconius himera
AAGTTTCTTGGCTTGAGATGTTAATTGCTCAGCAATATAAACGGGAGAGACAGCACCTTCGAAGCCAAGATGACTTGAATTCAACTTGTGATCAGGATTCCGCTTGTTGAAGTTTTTAGCACTCGCCAGTAAATCATACTTTGTCAATGTGTTTGAAAATTCGATAGTAATATTTGATACTCTGCTATCCCGTTTGGACGGTTGTCGTGCTACGTCCCTAATATCCCGTTCCTGCAATTATATTCTTATTATGCTGCATTTGTCAACAGATTGATACGGAATGTATCATGAACAACTCAATCTTGTTTTCATAATTCTAAGAAAGTGCAAGCACCACGCGGCTGCTTGAGAGGATGTCATCGGCGGCAAGGGCACCTCCCGCGGAGTTCGAGCCTAGGCTTGTGTCGTATGTAAATTCGATGCTATAAAACCCGAAGCTTATTTTCATAACATTTTCTTGATGATGAAATAACTTTCGCTCGTAAGTTTCAATATCCATGTCAAATAAAAATCGACGAAATATCACCTTGCAATTTTCAGTTATTTTTTGTCACCAAAAGTCTTATTGTAGCTTATTTATAAGAGATAGATATACGACGTCGCAGACTTTTTTTAGTATTAATAAAATAGAATATTTTTGTGATACAATGTACTGTATTCTATTTATAAATGTCATATCGAAGAAATATATCTTTGTTTGTATATGAAAATAATATTAAAATAAAAGAAATAATAGACACTTTAGTAACACTCAATAAGTATCGGTTAAATATAAACGATCTTTTTATCAAAGAAATCTTTAAAAACGTTATTTTTATTTTATTTATTCTTAGCTTCACGCTGTATCCCGTAGATAGCAGGGTAGGCAGAGGGAACCTGGAAACCTAATGTTAAGACACTCCATTCCTATTCAGACATTTCTCTTTCCGACTTTTTCGCCGCCGCGCTTTGTCTAGCTACCAGAGCGAGGAAATGGAAATATTAAATACTAAAGAAATTCTTTAAGTGGGAATCGAACCCACAACCAGTCGCGTTTTCCCACGCTTGCACCCCACGCCACGCCACGCCGTGCCACGACTGGCCTCAACAGCTACGGATATCATCATTATTTTATAAATTAAAATAAACTTGTTAAACAGAAACAATATATATTAAAATTTTACTAAACCTCACTATTCTCACTATGGGTATGTTCCTTAATGTATAACGATTATAAAACTAATGATTTCCCCAAAATCGATAATTGAGAGTTCCAATATGCTTAAACAAGCGTCCAAAATCGATTTGCTTTTGTACTCGTGACCGCATTTTCTCATTATCACATCACTTAGAACTCCTAACTAAGTTTTAAGTGCACTTCTATCTAATGACGCGTGACTCAACGGTTTTCGGACGGTTCTTGAATGAACATACTTAACATGGATTTATATCGTAAAAATGCTAATAATAGATAATAAATACAGCATTATGGTGTGATCGAGAGTAAACAAGTATTATATAAACTATAAGTAAGAAGACATTTACTGTAGAGTTTGCTTGAGCGGTTACTGATGTGGTGAAAATATTACAGGGTTGTGGGTTCGATTCATTTCTATTTATTCGAGAAAATTAATATTTAATATTATATTTAATATCATTATTTCCTTGCTCTGTTACGGATTAAACCGTGGTATTGAGTTCAGAATTCAGCTGAAAGGGGAGATCGTAAGTGATTTAATTATTGTTTTTTGGAACTTATTTTGTACTATTTCTGGAGAGGGGCGTTAATGATTACAACACAGTTTTTACCTTAAGTAGTCATTATCGAACTTTAACTATGTATCACTCTATTAATTTCCAATAAATTATTATTATTATTATTATTATAGGAACGGAGTATTTTAATATTAGGTTCCCATTTTAATATTAGGATTTTTAGTTCAAATATAGTGATTATCATATAATAGCAATATTTGAACATATTATGGCTCAGTGAAACAACCGCGATGGCAGTGGGTTCACATCCCAGTCAAAGAAATGATTTATTTTCATGTTCCCGCACAGATATGAAGCACGGTTGAGTTCCACCACTCTTTTTCTAAAAAACCGGGTGAATGATGGTAAACAAAGTGCCTTAACACAAATTTACACAATACAAAAAAATAAGTGTAACTAAATATATTAAGTAAATCTCTGAAACTGAATTTCACTTTGCTATACTCGTATGCTCTATATGTTTGTTATTTCAATGTGATAGCTGAATCTGCATAATGACCTCCTGCGAGCGTAAGGTGACGTCCCGCTCGTGATACATTAGTGCAGATAAATTATCTCGATGGAAATGTATTTCAAAGATATTAAAACTAACTTTGGTTTATTAGAGTTTGGATTTTTTTCAGATTCTCGTTATCACGTAAATACCAGGTTACGCAGAGGGAATTCTGGAGGCTGTGCGTGTTGAGCGTGGTGGGCGGAACTCAACGCCGCGCTTTGCCTCCTCACAAGAGCGAAGAATTGAAAGTATTAGATATTTCACTTCCTCGAGTGGCAATCAAACCCACAACCAATCGCGTTGTTCTTGTGCCCGTGTAAAAATACTTTTTAATGCGACATGTTACTAGGTCCTGAATCTTTTTATGTGAATAATATTACGCATTAGTATAGTTTTCCATATTTAATGATTCAAAACTTTTGGAATTATGTTTATATTCATTCAACTAATCTATCTATACTAATATAATAAAGCGGAAGAGTTTGTTTGATGGTTTGTTTGTTTATTTGTTTGCTTAAACGCTAAGATCTCATGATCTACTATATAACATTACATTACACATATATTCTAAATATATTAAAATACTTTCTAATTTGACATGCAATTTATTCTTCCATGTTAATAACAACCGACCGTTGCTAATCAATGGTTTGCACAGTTTGTTGTTTAAAGAAAACGTCACCCAAAATGAACTTGCTTGCTTGATATTCATTCTTATAAACATAAATAGAATAGTCACTTTTAGAATTTTATCTAGATTGAAATTATAGTTTACTGTATAACATTCTAATAAATAATTAAGGAGATGTCACTGATTCGAAATGATCTAGCTTTCGGGCGGCAAAGTATGACCGACGCGAATGGGCAGAAATTTTCAGACATTTTAGTGCTGGCAGCCATGTTAGTGCTTGCAGTTTCTAAAAATTATTGAATGTATAAGATATATAAATTATATAATATATATTGATTATCTTATGGAAAATGCAGGATAATAAAACAATTATAAGTGGTATGCGAGCGAAGCCGCGAATGGGCCGCTAGTATATGTATATAATGTGACTATTTTCTCACTTATTAGGTATTAATTATAACGAAATAAGTTAATAATTAAGATAATGATTATCCTATAATAATGACATATTTGTAAAAATAATCGAAATTTTAGTCGGTAAAGCCCCATTTGACTCCCAAACGAGTCCCAAGTAGGCACGTAAAACTTTAAGTGCTTACGAAGCGGCACTTTAATGAACATACATTTGAAACAACTTGAACGAAATATTGCTCATACATCCTTTTTTTAAATAATATTTTTTAATTTTATTAAAAAAAATGTATTTAATAAACAGAGAATATATACAGATTTATTACTTAATATTCATTTTTAACTTTAATAAATTGTAAAGTTCTACCAAACTTATCGTAGTGAAACGAAATATGAACCTACGCCCACTTGCAAACAAGTTTAAGCGTAGGTAGTGTATGAATAGGTTTCTATAAATTAATATTTTGCATTTAAAAATATTTTCTCTCTGATTTTTCACTTACTTTTTCATTTAAGCACATTTTTCGTATGCAGTTTCCATTTTGCAGAACTCCTCCGTGAACTTCTTTTCAACAAAGGATTTTTCTCTTTAGAAGCGACTGATAGCAATAAAGCCAACTTTGCAGATGTTTTATAAAATATATTGTACATATTCATATGTGTCTTTTCAGATGTATAACTTCAAGTTTTCGTTTTATGTTTTGTTCCTATTAAAGTAATTTATATTCAAGTGTTAAATAATATATAGTATGTACAGTTTAAATGATTTTACTTTTTTCCCATTAAATATATTCGTAGCGCTATTATTGAAATATAATATCAATTTTTCTCAGTAAAACGTAAAGCTTATGACAGGCAATCAATATTTACCACAGAGACAATAGCCTTAGGCGTCAGGATCGGGGGCTCGTGGAAACTGGCACTCTCTATTGTTGCAAAGGTCGGGATCATTCAAATAGCGGACTTTCAAAAGAATTTGTCGTATATTCTTTCGTTGTTAATCACAAAAATTACTTGAATAAAATAAAATAAATCAACTTCACGCTGTATCCCGCACACAGCAGGGTAGGCAGAAGGAACCTAGTGTTAAGACACTCCGTTCCCCACTTTCTGCCGAATTGTGGAGGCATTGCGTGTTGAGTGGCAGAATTCAACGCCGCGCTTCGCCTCGACATCAGAGCGAAAAAATGGAAATATGAATTTAAGTAAATATTTCATCTCCTCGAATGGGGATCGAACCCGCAACCAGTCGACTATCCAGTAACACTTCGTGCCGCTGCGCCACGACTGGCCTCAAAAAATACTAGATTAGTGATAACTAATTCGTAAATAGACTTAAGAATATTTTATTTTAATAATCTTTTTTTGATTATCACAGAATCATTCCCTTTAAAGATGAAGAGAAATGTATAATGCGACTTAGTTTACGTATCACTTTACAATTAATTGATACGTTTATATTTTATTATTTTATGTTACTTTAAATCTTTGCCCTGTGCTCGTTTTCGCGATAAAAAAATAATCTGTGATACGGTGAGTATTATTGAATTATTCTGTTCATCCATCCCCCAACTGTCATTGGTTACTCGTCGTATGTTTATATAGAAAATTATATACTAGGACTAAGCACAATCATTGACTTACAGTATTAAACATTTTTACGAAAATAAACATTTTTAAGTATTTGGAAAAATATTTTTTTTGCCTTGTAAAAAAAATTTAACACAGCTTCATTGAAATATGTCAAATACCTTTTAAATTAAAAAGTATATATAATTTTCATATTTCATTTCATATTCAAAAGAATATTCCGATTTAGGTCAACATGAAAAATTTTTACTATATTGTAAAATTTTAACAAAATTTATGTTTATTTTCATACATACAAGTCCACAGCGCGTTTGTCTAGCTATGTAACAAAGCGCTTAGAAGAGCTGTCTCTTACCGCGTACATTATTAAACTTCCCTTTTGTTTCTTATTACTATATGGCGCCGAGCTCGCGTATATAATGTATGAAATGTGAACAATTAATTTGTTTTCCGACATTCTAATTACACTCTTTCATTAATTTGAAACAACGATGATAAAAGTTTTGTTTTATGGATAAATATAAGAGTTACTTGTGATATCATTTAAGTTGGATGTGATTAAAAGCTGTACGATCAAAACTTTTAATTATAAGTTTATATATAAAGTTTTTGTAAAATATTTATGATTTATTTTGACACTGTAGACATAACTAATGCCTGTAACATTGCAAATATTATTAAAACTATAAAAATATATTTTAACACTAACTGTTATAGTCTTTATTGAGGCTTCACGCTGTATGACGCAGGCAGAGAGAGCATAATGTTAAAACACTTGAGCGGAACTCAAGGCCATAGCGAGGATAAATCATCGAATGGGGAACGAACCTACAACCGTCGCGTTACACCCTTGCACCCCTGCACCACAATGCGACGGTCTCAATCCTAATGTAACTTTGAAATATAAACTGATTTCAACGCACACACATCAAGAACATGTCCAAGCCAATTAAGCTATATATACATGAATACAAATGCCCGTTAGCCAAATTTCTAGACAGTAGTTACAACTTTAGTAGTTAGTTGGACGGTTTGGACGTATACTATAGGTGAAACGTGGACTCATATTCATTACAACTTTTTACGGAATTTCAATATATTTTGATCTTAAATAATGAATCAGAGTACGAAATGCCTTGATATTCCTTAGCCTAGCCTTTTCTTATAACACATACAATCTTTTTAAGAGAGAACGGATCAAAGCTACGGTTTTGTGGTTTTTTCGCTTCATCCACTGTCATAAACTTCTTCATACCAGCCCTCCGGCAGGTCCTCATGCTACACACGTCACACTCCTCTAATATCGTCGATACTGTACTCTCGATTTGTACTTCTCTATATTTGGAAATAAAAAATGAAAAAACCAAATATGAGCCGTAATTACTCTATAACAACTATTAATATAACAATACCTATTCTGTACTAAACCTCGACCTATATCAGTGAACTAATTAGTTGTTCAACAATCCACCGCGTGCCTCAACCTCCAACACAGGATCAGGGATTTTGAGAAGTATGGGAAGTGTCACAAATTTGCCGACCCACGTTAACTGTGGCTTTGTTTAAATAATATAAGGAGTATTTTATATAATACTAGAGGGCGCGCGCGGCTTCGCCCGCTTATTAGGAGTGAATTCTAAAAAAACCACGAAACACGTGTTCAATAAAATGTTTTTAACAATCTGAATTTAAATTTTTATAAAAATCGGTGGCAATTTAAAGATTTTTTCATATAAACTTTCAACCCCTTATTTGAACCCTTAAGGGGTGAATGCTTAAAAACCATGAAACACGTGTTCAATGAAATAATTTTAAGAGTCTGAATTTCAAGTTTTATAAAAATCGGTACAGATTAAATTTTTTTTCCATACAAACTTTCAACCCCTATTTCATCCCTTTACGGTTAAAATTTTTCAAATTCCCTTCTTAGTGGATGTCCAGAATATGAAAATAAACATCTGCCCAAACTTCACGTTTCTACCATCAGCGGTTACGGCTCTGCGTGCGTCTTACCTCAGTCAGTCAGCACAAGTCCTTTTATATATATAGATATATAATATATAATAATTTTACTTTATTTTCTTATTTGAAAATGTTATTCCACCTAAAAAACTACTGTGATATATCGATTTACATATTATAAAAATATAGAATTTTATATTTTTTTTAGATAAAGCAAAATTATTAACCCATTGAGAGGAACCCCATTTGCTTTGATTTGCACATAATTTTTAGCATTTATTATACTTGGCAAATTGTACTTGAAAAATTTATTATACTAGTTAAAAAAGAAAAATATATATTAATAGAGTTATATTTAAATTAAATGCAGATTTAAAAAAAAATGTAATATTAACTTTTAAAGTAGTAAATAAATAAATCCAACCAAAGCAATAGTGCGATACAACCACAATTTGCTATCTCCACACAAGACATCTTCAGAGCATTTGTTTAAGCGAAATAACAACGTTCCTTGCTGTCTCTCGCCACGTTGTAGAACCTTTCATTTATTCTTTCAATAGAACTTTTCGATTCAATTCAACGTTTTAAAACTAAATAAATATTTTTGAAGCACATTTTATTGTCACTTTAGTTAGTTTCGAAATTGACTGCTACTTCTCGTAAGATGAAATAATAATGTGCTTAATATCCTTACATTATCATCTGCAATTATAGATAGGTAGTTAGTAGTAATTAGGAAGCCATTGCTGCGTAATTACATACAATATTTATTTATTTTACGGCCCGAAGACCATTCTCTGATTCAATGACTTGCATCCACTTTTTATCGTAACCTAAGCCTAGAAAATTTTTGATAAAATTTCTGAGCTTTAATATTTAAAATAATAAGTATATAATTTGAGGCCGGTCGTGGCGCAGCGGCACGAGGTGTGACTGCAAAACTGACTGGTTGTGGGTTCGATCCCCACTCGAGGAGATGAAATATTTACTTAAATTTATATTTCCATTTCTTCGCTCTGGTGTCGAGGTTAAGCGCGGCGTCGAGTTCTGCCACTTAACACGCAATGCCTCCAGAATTCGGCAGAAAGTGGGGAACGGAGTGTCTTAACACTAGGTTCCCTCTGCCTACCCTGCTGTGTGCGGGATACAGCGTGAAGCTAATTTAATTTTTTTTTTAAGTATATAATTACTAAACATGCTAACAACTGGGAATCGAGTGTATGTATAATAATTAATGTAAATAACAACGGATCTTAACGCTAAATCTTATATAACAGACTGTTATACACCTATATTAAGTCTTACGAAACTATTCGAAATAGATAATATTCTAACGCTGCTGCAAAAACAAACCAAAATAATTACTTCTACTTCATTAAAAACAGCCATTTTAATCATAAATTAAAAAAATCTATTTGTGAGTTAACTAACTCGGAGCTTTTTTAAATTTATTCAATAAAACATTCTAAGCATACCTTTCAATATAACGCACCGTAATCCCGCGGAAAGAGAATAATATATCGCCTACTTTAGCCGTTATTACATCCAATAAGCGTCCGCTTTTGACGTGATTTCATGTTTTAATATTTTAAGTATTTTTTTTTTTCATATGTATAAGTATTTATTTTGCACCTATTTATTAGAGTTTATTAAGACCTTTGTGGGCTTGTGGACTTTTATTTTTTTATTGTTTTTTAAACAAAAACAACAAATTTCAAAACTTTAAACAATAAATTTAGAATCAAATTATAATTGTTATAATCCCTAAATTATATGTAATAAGGATACTTTTTATTCTCAAAAATTAAAACACATACGAGTATGATTAAAATCACAGAGTAACTTGTTCTTTCCGATTTCTATTTCCCATATTTGGCTGAATACGATCATAACATATATCCCATATTTGGCTGAATACGAACATAACATATACTTTGTATAAACATTATATATACTTTGTGAAATTGAGATCCACAAGTTTATAAAAGACAAACAAATCTTAACTTTATATTTTAAATCTAAAGCAGTTCATTTTAAATGTAAACTTTAGATTTTCAATTTTTAATGTAATCTTTACATTTTTATCTTAGTATTAAAACATTTTTGTTAAGCTATTAAAAGCAACTTCGTAAGCTCCGTCAGCGATCTTGGAATGTTGACTTTATTAATTTTATAGCGGTTCTGTTTAACTTCTAATCGTTCAAAAGTATAATAATTAACGTTATCTCGTGCTCCTGGCACTGATGTCTTCGAGAAAATATTTAATGTCCTTAAAGTTAGAACAAACCTTCATTTAAATTATAATCCTTAAGAATTTTAAGTTTTACTAACATAATATTGTGATTGTAGAAAAGGCTATATAAATGTTCAAAATGGCGCTCACAAGTGCTACAAAGTGGTACGTATTAAATAAACGTTAACAAAAAGAATATTTCGATGTAAAGAATTAAAATTATTATTATTATAAAAATAAAAAGAGGCCAGTCAGATGCCAGTGGGGCAGGGGCACAAAGTGTGACTGTAAAACTACTGGTTGTGGGTTCGATTCCACTCGAGGAAATGAAATATTTATTAACATTTATATTTCCATTTCTTCGCTCTGGTGTTGAAGTTAAAGCTCAACACGCAATGCCTCCAGAACTCGACGGAAATTGGGGAACGGAATATTTTAACACTAGGCTCCCTCTGCCTACCCTGCTGTGTGCGGGATACAGCGTGAAGCTGATTTTTATAACAATACCGATGGCTTATTTTATATCATTTTTATTCTATATAATATTTAATTTTAATTACTTTTTTCTAAACTAGTCTACTTGTATATTAGGCAAAATGACCTATCAGTACGTTTCTTTTGTGAACACAAAACTCATGGCTGCGTGAACATGAAAATACCTTATACGAACTTACTGAATCATACAAACACAGGTTTCAAATAAAAAAAATCATAAAGAAAAGTAATCTCAATGAGACGATAACGAGAAACACAGTATATTACACTCGCGCAGTACAAAGTATATGTAAGTTATGCTTTTGTGTTGCGCGCCTACTAACTCATACTGCAACCATAGGTACATTAAGTGCCAATTAGAGTAGAATGATTCCAGTTTTATTTTGTAGTGTGATGTGGTTTTTACACGAACATCTGTCAGGTGGTAAATGAGGGCTGTCGTGGCGCAGGGGCACAATTGTACCTACTTTCGGGAATCGTGGCTTCGATTCCCACTCGAGGGAAATTATTTTTAGATAATTAATATTTTCATTTACTCGCTCTGGAAACGAGGCATAGCCTGGCTTTGCATTGGGCCACGCGTAATGGCTCTAGAACTTTTTAAAACATTTTTTAAAGTGTTATTCCACACTTAGAAAGAAAAATACTCCTGGTCGGTTTCCAGGAGGCGCGGGTTCGAGTCCCACTACGTTCAAATTTTATACATTTTCTAAAAAAGGCTCTAGAACTTGGCGGAAAGCAGGGAACGGAAGTGTCTTAATGGAAATGTAGTGCCTTAATGCTAGTTTCCCAAATTCTCTCTGACTTTTCTGCTGTGGTACCTGCAGCATTACGATAAAATAAAGAATTTGTAGTTTTAAAACGTGTTACACGTGTTTTCGGCTTTGTAAAAATTTAAATATGTTATGTATTGAAAATTTTATACATATAAATCAAGTTACGTAATTTAAAAAAGTAAAAAATACAATAACAATATTTTAGAATCATATCCTGTTAATATAATTTTACAGTACAAAAAATGTAAAAAAAAAAAACTTCAATAAAGAAACAAAAACTGAGCAGTTACTCTTAGAATTGCGAATATTTCCCGCAACAAGAAACATCGACAAAGTTTTGACGACACTTTATTGAAACGAGAGTCCGATGTCTCTCGCTTATAACGAAGTTTCAACTGGCTGTCTCGGTTTTGCATTTGTATAATAATCTCGAGAATACCAACCCTTGAGTTCTCTTGTAAGCAGAAAATAAGATAAGTAATTATATGTTTACGGAAATAATTGCATAGCTGGAATAATGTGGATATAATTTCTTATGTGTAATGGATTTTCACTTTTATGACATTTACAACCTTTTTTATTTTTAAAATAGGCGGGCTGAACTTGGTCTCAATATCACGATTCACGACACAGTCTATCGGCAGGCAGTGCAAACGGATGGACCGCCAAGTCTTCGTAATAAGATCCCGTTACCCTTTGGTTACGGAACCTCCGGTTTATGATTTTGGATTCCACAACGTTCCACTACGGCACGATCTATTTTCCCTCTCTCCTACAGATTATCAATAGCTCTAAAATGCAAGTGCCGGAAAATTGCGGTTCTAATTTATTCTAAAGTGGTTCAGCGAATAGATACTGACAAGATTTACGACTAACTGAATTCTCATTGCAAATCCACATCAAGAACCGACCGCTTTTAGTTATTTTAACGTAAAGTTTTAGTTAAATTATTTTTTTTACTAACTGACTTAAGAATTAAGGTATATATATTAATGTTGTGTAATAAACCATAAGTTTAGTTGTTCTTTGTTCTTTTTGGAAAGAAACATTTAAGAATTATAAAGTTTCAGCTGCAAATTAATGTTAGTCGTTATATTTGACCTTGAGTTAACTGGTCGCCGGTAACTCACGGAGTACTTAATGTAAGTTTTCTGTTGTTTTTATTGTCTTAATACATCTTAAGCTTAAGCTTCATCGTCGTCACATCGTGTCGGGACAAATTGTCGGAATTATTAATTAGCTTATATATATTTTTTTAGGTTCACGTTGCATCCTCCAGGATATCTAACTTAGCCTAGTATTAAGACAATCCGCTCCTCACTTTCCTTCGAATTCTGGAAGCATTGCGTTCTAAGTGGCGGAACTCAACGCCACGCTTTCCCTATACACTAGAACGATGAAAGAAAATTATTAGATATTTCATTTCCTCTAATGGAAATCGAAATTACAACCTATCATGTTTACACTCTTAGTTTATTTACATAATATGTACGCTTTTTAACTGGGATCATCTTAAAAAACACTTTATAATGCGAGAAAACATAACTAAAAATAGTTTTTAAAAAAGTTGTATTAATTAACATTTAATCGATATTTATTTTAATGTTAATAAAATCTGGTTTTATTCCCTATATAACAGGGTAGAGATATATAGCCATAAATATTTTGATTGTCATTTTTTCGTCTATATTATATTTATTAATTCTTATAAATTTTCATATGCGTGGCGTTGAGTTCCGCCACCCAACACAATATCTGCCTATTCTGCTATATGCGGATACAGCGCTAAGCAAGGTGGTGGGGTCGGGTTTGGTGACCTAGCATTAGTTTATATGACACTAGAAAATAAAGAACACTACTTCAGGATTAGGAAGGAGAAGAATCACGGATTGCTCTCGTTTACTAACAATTTTAATGATATTTTTCATTATATTGTGTTTCTACACAAGTGACTATCGTGGCGCAGTGGTACGGTGTCTGTCTAATTATAAACATGATAGTTGTGGGTTTTTTTCTTGCGTAGGAATGAATTATTTTCAATTATCCGCTTCAGTAAAAGAAAAATGGCATTAACTTCCGCTACTCAACACGCAATGTCTCGAATTGATATAGAAAGGATTGTCTAGAAAATTTATATATATATATATATATATATATATATATATATATATATATATATATATATTGATATTTGAAACCAAAACTTTGGAATTCTTTTTACGAAATTGTGCAGTCGCAGGAGTATGAAAAATAGTTGGCAATATTTATTTTTTATGTTTATAAAGTGATATACACGTTGCTATGGCAACGCCAATTGGTTATCTAGTTTGATATAATATGATGTATATATTTGAGGTACAACGCCTGAGTGTAAACAAGAGTAAACAAGAGTGTGGGTTCGATTGCCACTCGGGGCTAATCAATTATTTATAATTATTGCGTCGCTTTACTCATTTCACAAATAAAATTTTCAATTCACAGCTTTGAGTTTTGTTATTCAACAAGCATTGTCTCAAAAGTTGAGCATAGAGTGAGAGTTTTCTCCTTAGTGAACACAGAACTCGACTCCCATATAGATACTCTCTTTTGTAAGTGAAGTAGAGGACGATTTGTTATTAAACATGTAACTTAGCTTTTATTACACTTTTTTGTTTTTAACAGGATTTTACTATTACAGAATATTTGAAGGGTTTATCCTACAAGGCTAAGACAAAGCGCGGTCTGCCAGACAACAAGCAATATGTCAAAATTAGAATATACCCTAAATTAAAAATAAACTCTAATAACTTTCCAATATTTGTTTAATGATATTTATATCGGCTTCATATTGGGCTTAAATAATGAAAGGCAGCATTATGATATATTAATTATTTGATTTGTGAATAATTGATTTTGATTAGTGGAACTCAACGCCGCTCTTTATTTTGTTACCAAAGTGAGGAAATCAAAATATTTCGTTCTCCCAAATGGGAATCATCAAGCTTTGCGTTTACAGCCAGACGGCGTGCCGTTTTTCCACGGCGGCCTTCTTATTTAGTTTATTTTCTTTTATCTTTTCGCATCTTATGCACTTTGTGGAATGGAAAGAAAAGCCCTATCGATAAGTAACTCCGATCTTCACTTCACTTCACTTCACTTATTTAGATACATTTTGTGATGAATGGCAGAACTCTAATGACATTTACAATAAATTGAAAAATTTGTGAACATCTATGTATATATAAAACTCAGCTGAAACTATGCGGCGTAGCACGCTCAAATTTAGCATTCGGGATATGATGTTGTTTCTTAGGGGCGTCTAAAGGAGCAGTTAGATAACTAAACAGTTAGTTCTTACGAGACCGGAGAACATAACAATTTATAATTTGAATATTGACACATGACATTTGATATTTCTTTGCACATAAAACTTTTTGAGTCAATCCCAGATAATATATGACGTCGCGTTGAGATAAACGAGCCAAGTTATAAGGTAGCAAAGTTTAAAAAGTATTGCCACTACCGATTATATATCCGGGAAATGTTTCTTTTTTTCTATATTCACACAAACATATATATATTTGTATTTTAATAAAAGTATGTTTTGTAATGCTGTATATATATACATAAAGTTTAATAATACAGCGATTTTATTTTTACATGTAATTTTTACGTATGATTGGGGTTACGGACTATATATAGTCAGTTTAATATGACTGTGCTTCTTGGGTTAAATTATATAAGCAAATGTATGATTTGTTAAATAAGATTAACTTTTACAATAACCTAGCTTAATTTAATATTTTTTTCTAGGTGTGTATTTGATTAATATGTAAAAGATTATAGTATAATAGGTAGTCTACTTCACAGATTTTTTTATTTGTATTTACTCTAGAGTTTGCGAAGCAGTAACAGAAAAATCTTATATTACATCATTATGTACTCGGCTTTTTGCTATTTTAAGGCATATTTTCGTCTGGTCATTGAAGTATTTTATCTTTAAATAAATTAATGGAAATTTTCCGTTTTGCGAACCCATACTACGAGATCCTAAATATGCCACGTTTAATATGAAAAATCTCGATTATCCTGTTTGTCTAGTAGTCAGGAACTTAAGAAAGTTTGCGTAACGTTTTTGTTTACAGTCTCTTTTACCTTATAGCCATAGAGGCGTTTATTTGTTATGTTACATTTTGGAGTAAACTGCAAACGAGCTATGACAATTTACTTCAAGTTGAAAAGTAAGTAACATAAGTTGCAAGTTAACTCAATAACTTTAAGTTCCAATTTAAGTTAAACTTGTGAAGAAGTTCCAATGTAACCGCAAGCTTCACTTCTCCTCTTTGTTTGTATTCGTATTCAAGCTGCTTTAGAGCACTTACTCGTATATATAGGTAGGTCGTCATGGTGCTGGGTGAATGCACTGAAGGAATAATTACATTTAAATTATTTTTATTTTCCGACTCTAGACTAGACAACGCGCGGTGTTTAGTTCCGCTTTTCAAAAAAAATGTAGCAATTTTTATGAATAGAAACACCATTTATACACACTCACCAAATGGGAAATTTGGATATAATGACAATATTGTATTCTTATGTAGGGAGATTTTAAAATTTATTTAACTTTTACATTATATTGTGTATATGTTATTGTGGATATAATTGCCACTGACCATCATTCACCATCTGAGAATGAATTAACTTTATTTCTTGCTTTAGCAAGGTAAAGTGCAGCGTTGAGTTATGCCACTTAGTATTCAACATCTTGAATTCTTGCAGAAAGCTAATCAAGAATTAATAATACAGTGTACAGTTTTATAAAACCCACAAACAGCTAGTTAGTAGTCTGTAGTAAAAAAGTAAAAAAGTTTCGTCACTTGGGAGACGGATAAGTGGTTAGTAGAAAAATGGAAGTCCACTTTAAGGATCTAATAAATCTAAGTAACGAGGGCTCGCGATCTCGCGTCTGATCGCGTTAGGGTGAAGGATCGGGATGAGATCTTGTTACTCAATAAAGTTGCTATCAATATGTTATTAGGTTGTCTTTTAGTAGCTAGTACGCTATTACTGTAGTTTTTTTTAATAAGTTATGATGTGTGGATTAATAATTTTTGAAGCGTCTTAAATCTACTTTATTTTTATTTTCTGTTAAGGATCACGAAGGCCTCGATAATTCGGCGGAAAGGGGAGAACAGAGTGTCTTAACACTAGGCCCCCTCTGCCTACCCTGCTGTGTGTGAGATACAGTGTGAAACTGATTTTTGATTCTATAATATGTGCTATCTATGAGTAATAAAATAAGTATAGAAATGTGTTATTGACAATCCTTTCTGAATAACATTTTTTTTGTTTTAGTCTAGTTATAGTTATATTAGTCTTTAAGTATGAATTTCTTAAATGCTATTCCGTATGGCACTCTTCAGACAGTAATTGTCTTTTGCATCCCACATCGCTTTATAAATTTAATAAAATATAACCCAGCCATATATCATTTAAATGGACAGAAAATACATACATTTTATATAGAAATAGTCTTTTATTATACTTTTATGACATCTGAAAACACAACATTGCAAATCTGCATTCGTTTAAAGAGTCTCGCGTTGCCCATATTGTAGAACATTTAGAGACTAATGTGTTGTTCCTGAGCGCCAACTGAAGCCACATTTGCTACAACCTACCAAAGTGGCCTGTAAATAAATAGTTCTCAGACATTTTTATTGCAGCTCTTGTACATTGAGACTGTGTATAACTAAAAACATCTTCGTGTGCAACGTTTGAGTGATACATTATTACGGAAATGTAATTATTGAAGTGTTAGTATATTTGTAATTCTACAGTTTTTATTTTCTGTTTACTCTTAAGATTATTTAGAGGTCAGTCGTGGCGCAAGAGCACAATATGTAAATACGACAGATTGTGGGTTTGATTCCCACTTACAAAATATTCGCTGTCATTAGAATACCAAATATCAAAGAGGATTGAAATATTTAGTATTTTCGTTTGCTCGCCCTGGTAAAGACACAAAGCGCGGGGTTGAATTCGGCCACACAACTTACAATTCCTCCAGAATTCGGCGGAAAGAGAGTAACGGAGTGTATTAACACTAGGTTGCCATGTTCTCTCTGTCTGCTCTCCTAAGTGCGGGATACAGCGTGAAGCTATAAAAAAAAACAAAAAGAAAATAAAAATGTAAATTAATATAAATGTTCTCAATATCAATGCCTATCATACTCATTTCTTTTTTATATATAATTTTCATTTACTTATCCCTGGCTAATTTTATCCTTCATTTACATTAGGCCAGCCTCCAAAGTACAAAACCGATTTACTCTCGTAATCGCATAAACCTTCGGCTTTCAATGTTAAAAAAATTTTGGGTATCATCATCTAAAACATTTACTTTAAAATAACTTAAATATTATAATTTAGAACTCACATCTCTTTCAACTGCGTGTTGAGTTGCGGATACAGGCAATGCCTACAGAATTTGGCGGAAAATGGAGAAGGGAAGTGTCCTAACAGTAGGTGTCCAGGTTCCCCAGCTTATGTGCAGGACCTAGTGTGATGCAAAAAAATCTCCATTAATACTTACTTTTCAAATAACCAAACATAAAGAGATTTAATAAGTAACCAAGACATAAATTACCCCTTCTTTCATTCAATACTTAGTTAAAATCTTATTATTATTAACTTACAAAAAAAAGTAGAGTTATATTTCACATTACACGTGAAGTCACATTCAAAGGTTAATATTTTAAAACATGGTGACGTTGTTAGCTTGCTACCGCGGTACCAGCTTTTATATATTTCCTTTTCTGTCTGCTAATCGCTATACTCCTTTAAAAGTACTTCACACGATCCATATTTTGTTTATTATACACGTTACTTCTTTTCTGTTGCGTCAGAATTAAAGTTACAATGTAATCGGTAATGGTTGTAAAAGTAACGAAAATTTCGTGTTTGAAAATATGTGAATGTTTTTAGTAGTACAAGCCTTCTTATACAGCTAGCTGGACTGTAGTTCGTGTATTGAAAGTTCTCTGTGGTAATTTGTTTGCCAAATTTGTGCTAATGACGAGAAGTCGTAGATGGTTCTGAATTTTAATGTATTTCTATCTCGTCTCTTATGTTTTATGCTAAATGTACGAATGTGCTCGTATATATCATAAAAGACAAAGTTATTAGTAAAAGCCTTGTAATTAGATATTATGTTTTTATAACATATTATATTTATTTAACATAACCGTGATGAGTGTATTTGAGACTTACACGTTTAAAAAATTATATTTAACTAGTTGTAGCCCGCAACTCTGTTTACGTGAACTTTTTCATTTCACGCTGTATCTCGCATATGGCAGAATAGGTAGAGGAAACATGGAAATCTATAATTAGAAACTCCGTTCCTATTAAGACACTTCTATTCTTAAATTTTCGAGGTATTGCATGTTGAGTGGCGGAATACAACATCGCGCTTTGTCTTGATATCAGAGCGAGAAAATGAAAATATTGAATATTTCATTCCCCGAAGTGGGTATCGAACCAACAACCGTTGCGCGTTTACAGTTGCACGCTTGTGCACCTGCGCCACAATGCACGATGACTCCGTGAACTTCAAAACGTAAATCCCATTACCATACCGTATCAAATTTTAACGTTCAACGCCACATAGTTTCGGCTGTGCATTGTCTGTCAGTGACTAAGAAACTAAAGAGTTTTGTATATAATACATAGATATACACAAATTTTCCCAAGCAAAGTGCGTCTGCTCTCTCGTCTGATGTCTCGAAAATCGGGCGGTGTATAAAGGACAATTATAATTCCACTAATCTAACAGATTAATATATCATAATGCTCTCATTATTTAAGCCTAATATGAATCCAATATTAATATCATGTAACAAATATTGGAAAGCTATTAGAGTTTATTTTTAATCTTCAGTATACTCCAATTTTGGCGTATTGTTTGTCGACTCGCGAACCATGCTTTGTATTAGCCATGTAGGACACGCTGTACTAAATGGTCTTTAATAAATTAATAAAAATAAAATAATTAAAAAAAAGATCTCATCAAAAAAATGTGAAATAAAAGAAAAGTTAGATTTTTTCGAAAAAAGAAATATAGGTGCCGAGTTCTGTGTTCACTCTGGAGAAATTTCAAGCTCCCACTTTTTGCTCAACTTTTGAGACAATTGTTGAATGGCAGAACTCAAAGCCGCGATTTTTTACATGAGTAAAGCGAAGAATATAAATAATTTGTTTCCCCGAATAGAAATCGAACTCACAACTGTGCTTACAGTTAGACTTTATGCCGCTGCACCACGATGGCCTCTAATATATCCAGCATATTGTATGAAATGATTACGCATGTACATATTATGTACAAAGAGTATTATTTTTAGGAAAAGTACATTATGGTTTAATTTTACCGCGATTGTACAAAAATATTTTGCAGCAACAATATTTAAACTCCTCACTCCAATGATGGCTTTTTGGTTAAATTTTAAACAAACGTTTATTTTATATTTCTTTGTTGTCGGAACTTGCTCTCAGTCACAAATACTTTAAAACCGTTCTGTTCAGAGCACCTTTGGATATTTTAAAGATATTTTTCAGTGGGTTGTATAACTCATTTTGTTATTGTGGCAAGGCGAGTTGCCTTCTTTCATACAAAATTTTCCACGTTAATTATGTATTGTTATCCGCTAAATCCATCTTATGTTAAATAAGTTATTTGACGCGGATATAATTTATCAAATTCCTGTATAACAAAATACAAAACAAGTTTATATTTAAATGTTATTAAGATATTATGTTTTTTAGCATCACGCTGTATCCTGCACATCAGGGTAAGCAGAGGAACCTAGTTTTAAGACACTCCGTTCGCTATTTCCCAGAGTATTTTGGAAGCATAACGTGTTGACTCGGGCGGCACTCAACGCTGAGCTTTTCCAGGACACCAGAGCGAAGAAATGAAAATATTAAATATTTCCCATGCGCCACGTCTGGCCTCAATGAATTTCTTTATATATTTGAGTAATAAATATAATTATAATAGAAAATGATACATACAAAAACAGCGACATCCAAATATATACTTACTTTACATCTTTTAAGCTGTCTATTGTTTTAACTCCATTATCCTAGAACTGGGTACAATTATCATTGTTGATATACCTCGACGGCATATTTCATTATTTTCATGATGAAGTATTTTCTTTTGTTTCATTATATTATTTTTATATTATATAAATTTAAAATAATTTTAAATCAGCTTCACGTTGTATCCAGCAGGGTAGGCAGAGGGAACTAGCGGTAAGACCGTTCGTTCGTTATATTATATAACTTACTAACTACCTGCTCTCGGCTTCGCCTGCTTAAACTACTGAATTATAAACTGAATACATTGAAATACGATGCTATTTTAATATATAATGTATGTTTGCAAAGCACTTAAGATTTCTAATAAAATGTAAGTAAGTGTAAGTGTAAAATTATAAAAACCTTAGGGTTGCATTTCCGTAGTTCCCATGTGGATATTCAATTGTTTTTAATATAAAAACAACTTATTAACTCTTAATACTTACAAACACCAAAAGTAATACTTTAACAAATACCACAAACAACAATAGTAATACTTACCTAAGCGTACACCAAAAATACTTTAGCGAAAAAATGTAACCAACTATGTCGCTATTTGAAGAGCTCCAACATACGTGAAAACGCTTCTAATTCTGCCTTGCTATAGAGCCAGGAGCATTGAAGCATTTTCTTGTCCAGCTCTTCTGGGGAACGGAATCAGGGCGTTAGCACACTGGCCGTGATCCAAGCGACACCCATTAATATATGGCTACGTCGTTGGGGTGCTCTTTGGCCCTAGGAATGTGTACCTGCCCTAGAGCAGACACAGGGACAGTAGGTAGTTGGCAAGAACATGCATGACGTGATGGAGGTGCCGGCCCTGAGCACAATTTGAAGTAGCCCCGCATGACTACGTCAAGGAAGGCTGTTATAAAGCCCCTACCTGTGGTCACAAGTCCCAGGCACTGCTCCAATCTTCACATAAATTAAAGAGAGTAGATAATATTAGTTATACCTTCCATCCACTTCTGAGGTTTGTCCGATACGACTAACCTACCCTGACTACCCTCTTATTATTCAGACATCCATTCCACTATTCTATTTTATCTTCTTTATCATACTACATATATGTACATTATTATACAATAAAAGGCATTCCTTGTAAACTTACTGCGTATTACAAGAAAAATATTTATCTTCACAGGTAACTAATAATACATCTATAAATAAAATGTAAAACATCACCGTTATCTTTTGTAGTTTTCAAAGGATTTATTTTCGTGTAATTGTGTAAAGCATATTAGCCACTGGGTCAAAGTAATAAAATAGAAATAGTAAGGTAATGATACGTAAAACTCGCTCACTTGGTTTCGTAAGGTAGCTTAACTTAGGCCAATAAATCCTTTAAACGTGTACTACAGTATAACTTGGTATTTATTATACAATATATTATTCCATTTAGAAGTTAGTAAGAATCTCAACATTGCTTCGTTGCGTTGAAGAAAATAATTAGAATTAATTTATATTATTTAGTAGCAGCACTCGACTCCATTCACGTGGAATAGGATTTGTTTCAATAAAAAATTACAAAGCAAACGAGTGCACTGTTCACCTGATGGTAAATAATCAATTCTGTGTAATGTATTGAAGGTACCAATATGGTATCGAACTGGAGACACTGCTGCAAGTAAGCCATCGTACAAAATCCTACAATAATGGAGTGCCAATTATCCAGATAGTGGATGATATTTAAGTTGTTATTGGAGTGCACGATAAAACTAAGGGACGGGAATCAGGTCAAACAGTTCTCCAGAACACTCCTCACGATATATGCGCTATATGTCAGCACATATGCATGTATATGTACTTTTGTTTTACATTCCTTATTGTTATTTTGATAAAGCGTAACGTAAAAATTTAACGTCAGTAAGATAGGACATTGAGCAAATTGGTAATATATGACTAAAAGAGCATTGTGTTTAGAGCTGAGACATCTATATCGTTCCAAATTATATAAAAAATATTAAATAAATGTAACATTTTTAGTTTATGGCATAACTAATGTGATGTATTCATGTCATTAATTTAAAATGCTAATATTAATTTATCCAAGCCGTACTATGGTTGCGGCAGCGTTTCCGGGTACAGACGACATGGATACCTTCAAAAAACGCATCTATCTCTATCTTCAAAGTCATCAAGCTCATCTACTAATAAAAATGTTGTAGAGTGGCTTTTTCACTTCTATATTACCGATATTTATGCGTGGCCAGCATGTTTGACAGGCCTTAATTCCATAGAGTATGTCTAGGATAAACTAGGTAAATAAATCAAACAAAGAAATTCAGCACCAGCTAACCCAAGGGACCTCAAACCTGCATATTGAGCTAATCATGAGTATGCCCAGGCGGATGTAGAAATTTTTAACAGCAAGAGTAGGCAACACTAAATACTAATTACATGAAAAGCAGTTAACACTAAACTTACTGCCTGCCTGTAACGTCCAAAAATGTTAATTAATTAATTATTTTTATTTCTCAAAATTTCAAATGCTTCTATTGTGGAAATAAATGTGTTCTTCTATGGATTTATCCCCTTTTTTGAATTCCATACCTCAAAAAGAAAAAACGGAACCATTAAACCTTAAGGATCACTTTGTTATCCGTGCGTCCGTCCGCCTGTCAATACCCTTTTTATCAGTAACACGCGGAGGTATCAAGCTGGAATTTACATCAAATACTTAGTACTGACCCTTGGAGCTGTGAAAAAATTAAACTTCTAAGCCAACGCAATCAAAATATACAGCTGTTTATGCCGCAAATTTTCGAAACTCCTAAGGGAATCAAAACTTACTTCCTCCTCAACCAGTCAATTTTACAGTCACGCTTTGTGCCTCTGAGCCATCCAGCCATTCATTTATAGTATTTTCAATATCTATACTTATAATCAAATCTTATCGGATCGGTATCCGTATGGACGATATAAAAGAAAAATGTTATTGAGGGCCTGTATTAATATAATAGATTTTTTTTTTATTTTTGTCTGTTTGTCTATGCATTTGTTTACGGCAATTTTAGACACGGCTTAACCAATTTAAATGTAGTTTTCACTATTTTAACATGGAAGATATGAAAGAAAAATGTTATTGGGGGCCTGTATTAATTAAATAGAACCCAAAACTTTTTTTAAAATTATTGTCTGTTAGTCTGTGCGTTTGTTTACGCTACGCTGAGACACGGTTTAACCAATTTAAATGCAGTTTTCACTATTCTATTTCGGCAAGTTTGCATTTATTTTCACTTAATATTATTATTTATATCAGTATCGCTTTTTATACATTCGTTTATTCTTCTTTACTTTAATAATAATGTATTTAAAACTTACCAACGACGAATTACAAAATGAACAATCGTAAAAAGTGAAAACATTTATGACTTATTTTACCAGCTGCAAAAACCTACATCACATTTATATTCACAATATATTGTGCTTGTTAAATATAAAATATAATTAAAATGCATTCATTATAAATTAAAACTTTATTAAACCTTTTTGAACAACCATACTTTATCAGACGCGTCCGCCATCTTCCCTCCCTTTCTCTCCTTCTCTTAAATGTATACGTTGACAATAACCTATTCAGCCAATATTATAAAATGTTAATTATGTTATTATTTCTTCTAAATTATAAAATAAAATGACTATTACTAATTATTAAATTATTTTGTAATAAATAATTATGACAATAAATATATTTATTACTTGCATATATTACCTGTGGCGTCTATACTGCAATACTTTAGTTAAGTACTATTTGTGAATCAAACGCGTAATCAAAAATGTAAACACAAGTATTATTTATAAGTGTGTATATTTTTAATATTTTTAAATGTATTTACTAACAATTTATATTTATATTTAAAATTTATATTTAAAATGTAAAATCGTGTCGCACGGGCTCAAAAGCCTGTGCCTAACTCACAACTATTATATAAACACGACAATTGTGAGTTCGGTTCCCACTAGAGGAAAAATTTAAAGTTTTAATTTCCTCGCTCTGGTAACAAGGTCAAGCGTGGCGTTGAGATCCGCCATTCAATATGCAATGCCATCCATAATGCGGCGCAAGATAGAGAACGGAAGTGACTTTATGGAAATGGAGTGTCTTAACACTAGGTGCCCAGAATCCCTCTGCCTACCCTGCTAAAGTGTGAGATACAGCTAGACGCTAAAAAAATATAATATTTACTTACACATTTCATTTCTGGTCGTCACAAATCGGCCAAGATAAAAAATGAAATTATATTGAATGTTTCATTTATCTTGCTGATGAAAAAATATTAAATAAATCTTTGAGTCGAGATAATATTATTACATGTTATTATCACCAAACAGGTATAATTTTAATTAGGTATATTTTAATTAACATATCATCTCATCATTATATCAATAGGCAATTTCCAGACTTCCGTGAGGAAAGACTACTCAAGGATATTTAATGTAAAGTAGCTACATACGTATATCAAATAAAATATAATAAGATTACTATATTATAGTTGAAGGGAATATTTTTATTTAAGAAAAATATAATTTTTACATATATTATTATTGAATTCAATACTTTATATCAAACTCCACGTTTACTAATTATTTATTAGCAATGTAATTTTAATAATAGATATTTTAAATAAATATTTTAAATTGCAAATTTTAGCTCGCAATTAAAATCAGAAATCAGTCCAAAATTTATTAAAAAGCAAGTATTTAACAATTTAAATAAAAGAAGGAAGGAAGAAAGAAGAAGAAGGTCCCATCGTCTAGATAAAGCTAGTCTAGAAGATGCTCACTTCGCCTTCTTTTACTCGCTACGGCGGCGGACACTACCCACTACAGCCATCAAGGCGAGGCGTTGTGGAGACCGAGCGCCGAATTGACGGAGGCATCACTCTCTTGGCACACCGGTGACATTTCCCAACGTGTAATCTATATACCTGCACCAGATTCAACGTTAGGTCCCGAACTGAGCGTCTAACTATGCCAGACCTACCTCCTCTAGGTGCCGAATAAGATGAGAAACAATAATGTTCTCCAAGATTTACCCGTCTCAATCAGCAGCACAATAGGCCTATATGCAGAAGGGGAGTACAGAGGTCAACCCTCCTTCCTTAACAAACATAGTCCTCCTTTTTTCTATATCTTCGGGAGAAATTCTTAACCTAACCTAACCTAAGCAAAGTTTGTACATAGCGTCTTGTTTTTTCAAGATTCCAAATTGCCATCCCATATAAAAATACTTACTTATTTGATGTTACACAGCTATGTACATCATTTTTTTACCTTAATGGTTCCATCTGCGATGCGAAAAAAAAATCAACATGAAAAGTCATAGGCTTCTAGTAAAGATATACAGCATATACATATGTATTAAGAAACATTTTTTTTTATCGCTTTTTACTAATAATTAAATTAAAAATTTTATTATTTATTTTCCAGCATTAGCATATTATCTTCTATAAATAAGGCAAATAATCGCGAGTATGTATAAATTGCGAGTCATCTTCATTATAGTTGAAATAAGTGAGGTAGCAGCACTTATTACTAACAAAAATTTAAGTAAGTAAAACTTTACTTTTATGCTTATTTTTTTTTATTTAATTCTTATTCTTGAAATTTAAGGCTTAATTACTATTTTATAACTGATAAATAAATAATTGTGAGATCGAATTTAATTCGGAAGAGTATTCATTTATTCATTGAACTCTCGAGAAATGTTTATATAACATCACAAAGCATTTGTCGTTTATCAGTTATTTTCATTTTTCCGATGTAATAGAAGGAAGCGGGGTATATTTCTCCCACTCAACCTACCCTGTCTCAAATTCAATGGAAAGTGAAGAGCGATGTGTCTTGACACTACGTTCTTTTTACCTTCTTGTTTCAACTGGGATCCTACAACCTATACCGCCGTATTGAATTTTAAAGCGTCAAACATTTACCTTTCCCTACTGCAATTTGATTAATTGCTGCATATCTCTATATTAAATAAGACAGTAAAAATATTTTCTCTGTACATTTAGTAATTTTGACTGAAATGGGTAGAGGGACACTTAAAAAGAATAATAGAAAGCAAAAAGATTTTTTTTAATTTCTTTTCTGTCTGTCTTTTGATATGTATAGTGTAAAGAAATCAAACACCTCGAGGCTTTTACAGAACTTATATTTCTTCCAGAGTTAAATACTGTTAAGCTTGTACAATGTCTATCTTAAATTCTAATTCAATATATCATTACAGAGATTCTCTTTATTCTTCCGCTCCAAGTCTAAAAGTATATCTAATTATTATAAAATATTATTATGTAGTTGTTATAATTTTCCGACTACATAAAGCGTCATTTTTATTAATGTTCTCCCGTGACAGTTCTATTTTATTTATTTTTAAAAACATCTTTTTATTCAACAAAGAGGTTGATTTACATTTTTATAATAAATTATTGCGAATATTAAAACTAATTAATATAAAATCATTACAATAGTAACATTTTTCACTAAAAATACTGAACCGATTTAATTGAAAGTTTTACCAATTGCTTTGTTTTAACTTAACTTAACCATTAAAGTTTGTTTCATTAAAATCGATTCATTAAAGAAAAAGTTATCGTCATTTGAATGAACTCAAGGCATTAGTTTGCCTGCGAATGTTATATAGCAATCGCGCTGGTAAGATTCCTGACTAAAGAATGACATTCGAAACGTCTTGATTATATAGTGTTGATAAAAATATATATTTTTGAAGCACTATTATACAATATTTTATACAGGAAAGTAAACAAAATGGAATTGTTAGTGGAGATTACCTTTATAAATCATAACAGTTAAGTTGAAATCGTAATTAATTCAACACAGAGATAAAGAACGATTTGATCTTCAAAGAGATATCAAGCAAATACATAGATTTTGTGGTTCGTTCGTTCGTTTGAAATAAATCTATATAAAAATGCCTAACATCCTTTCTACGTGTACTCTGTAATAACTACATATTTACCAATTGTACATTTAGCTAATAATATATGTAACTAATTTAAAAACTGTACAGGAGTTAATATGCAATTATTACAGTTTTTATTTAACAAAGAATATTATGAATCATTACCCAAATCAATAATTTAACATTTAAGGCTATTTCTAAAACAGTAAATTAAATTATTAACTGACATCAGCACATTTAACAGAGTTTTAAAAAACAGAACATAGGTAAAAAGAACGTAATATTACAAAAATATATACCTACGTGTAATAAATAATTAGCTCTATGTATGTTTTATACATCAAATATCAACATTGGTCATATTTTTTAGTTCGAAACAATCAAAAATTCTTATAAAAATTACGATAATGTCGTAAAAAAATCATATTAGAATATTACAGATTACAGTAATAAAAAATCATATTAGAAGTCATTTTAGTTGTCAATCAATTCTGCTTATTAAATCAATAATCATGTAGTTTAAGCGGGCGAAGCCATTGGCGAGCCGCTAGTACAATATATTTACCTAAATTGTAGCTTACTGTATACTTCATTTATTTAGTTCGAAATATATTATTATTTAGAAAATTAGAAAATGACAAACGACAATACAATCAGTAACCAAGTGGTAGTTTTGGACAAACAAACTCCTGAAGATGTAGCTAAGGCGCTAATAGAAGGCGGACGCCAAAAGGAACCATTTTATATCTTCGACATGGACGAGGCTTACCGCCGAATTGAGTACTTTCAGAAAATGATGCCTCGGGTACAAATATTTTATGGTAATGCTTTTACGCTATTTGTTCATGTATTTTACTTCTTATTATATATATTTATATATTTTCTATTTCTTATATTATTTAATTTTTTTCTGTACTTGATCTTTACGGGGTTTTGAAATTGTAATCACTAATTACTGTTTTTATTACAATAAGTTAGATTAAATTTTGGTTTTATTATAATTTCGCCTGTTACAGGATTCTAAGTGAAATAAATTTCCACATTATACAAAATAGGAAGGACATTATCGCGACACATTTGCGGTATTTTCTGCTAAACCCGTTAATTGTGGCTTTAAATTTATTTTGGGACATTTATTTATATTATTAGTTTAATTATACTCAAATTTGTTTAATAAATTGCGACGTAATATTTAATTTTCTTTTATTTTTAGTATGAATCTTTCCTGAAATAACAACACCTAATTTGATATGACTGCAATAATGTAGACAAATAGTTTTAATTTATAACATTAAAATATACATTACATTTCAGCAATGAAGTCGAATGATTGTGATAAAATGATAAAAATGGTTGCATCACTAGGACTTGGGTTCGACTGCGCGTCACCTGGAGAGATTAGCAAAATATTAAAATTGAACGTATCTCCATTGTAAGGATAAAAATTACTCTATAATTAAATTTAGTACATAAATATATATAATGTGTTTAATTTAAGTAATATAATTCATTCGTCGTAGGCTAGTCGTGGCGCAGGGGCACAAAGTGTGACTGTAAAATCGACTGGTTGTGGGCTCGATCCCCACTCGAAGAGATGAAATATTTATTAAAATTAATATTTCCATTTCTTCGCTCTGCCTCCAGAATTCGGCGGAAAGTTGGGAACGGAGTGTCTTAATGCTAGTTTCCCTCTGCCTACCGTGCTGTGTGCGTGATACAGCGTGAAGCTGATTTAATTCATTCGTGTAATATATAATATAACAGAAAATGTATGAAATAAATAAACACATATTTTTGCCTTTCTTAAATATTTTAAAATATATCTATTATACAAATACTTTATTTTACAGGAGAATTATATTTGCTGCACCAACAAAAACACCGGAATGGATGATATTTGCACGAGAGTCTGGTGTTCGTCATACCACCTTCGACTCATCGTATGAATTGAAAAAAATGAAGCAATACTGGCAAAATGTCAAGTAAGAGAAGGAATCTAATTATTTATGTTTTTTGTGTGTTGTGTGTGTCTGTAAACGCGACTGGTTGTTGGTTCGATCCCCACTCGAGAAAATGGAATATTTATTTAAATTTATATGTTAATTTCTTCGCTCTGGTGTCGAGGCAAAGCGCAGCGTTCAGATTCACCAAACACAGATACGGAGTGTCTAAACGGAAAGTGAGGAAAAGTGTATTCTCTCTGCCTACGCTGCTGTGTGCGGGATACAGTGTGAAACAGAAAAAAAATGTTAGTATTTCGCAAAGTAGGGAGAGGGATAAAAACACTTTCATTTCCCATTTTCCGCCGAATTCTCGTGGCATTGCGTGTTAAGTGGCAGAACTCAACTCCGCGCATTAACTCGACACCAGAGCAAAGAAATGAAAATATTAAATAGTTAATTTCCCCGAGTGGGAATTAAACCTACAACCTATCTCGTTAACAGTCATAGGCTTGTAACCCTACTACGCCACGTCTGGCTTCATCTAATTATGGTTAAAATAAATTCGCTGTTAAAAAAGAGGCTGTCGTTCAGCCAATTAACAAACAAATATATCGAAAGTGGAGACCACACTAGTGTGTCAACACTATGTTCTCACTGCCTACACTGCTATGCGGGGGAAAACGTAAATCTGCCGTTATAAATTTTAGTTATAAAGTTATTCATATTTTAAAATTCAATTTAATATATTAAACATAATATATTTTTATATTCACGTTTCTTGGGTAATATTTCCAAGCGCTCTAACCAATTAAATTAAATAAGTTTATGCTCGCCGTAGGCAAAACTTTCCGTAGAGCTCTTACAATGTTTTTGTGTGCATTTGTTAAATATACATGGCCGTTGTACAGCAGCACAAGCGTGTGACGACTATAAACGCGACAGGGTGTGGGTTCGATTACCACTCGAGGAAAAGAAATATTTGAACTGTTGGCGTTGTGTTCCGCCAATCAACACTCAATATCACGAAAATTGAACGGAAAGTGGGGAACAGAGTGTTTCAACACTGAGGTAACCTTCCACTACCTAACCTGCTATATGCGAGATACAGTGTGAATTCATATTTTTATATAGCGTGAAGTTATATAAAGATACCTTTAAATTTATTATTAAGTAATTTCTTCCAATTCTTTATTTAAATAAATACTTGCGATATTTGTCCTGGATATTTAATCTACGTCAAAATCATCTTTGCAATGTACATAGGTATGGATTTATTTATATTTAGCGTAATTTAATATTAGAGATGAACTTTGTATAATAATTTTTATAAATTAAAATAACCGAGTGTTTTAAATTAAATTATTATATTTTATTAGCTTACTAATCAGAATCAAAGTAGAAAGTGACAGTATTTATAAATTAGGAGACAAATTCGGCTGTGAATTTGAAACTGAAGCAATTGACCTTCTTGAAGAAGCTGCTACGTTAGGCTTAAAGGTAATCGTTTTCCGTATTATTGCTTATGTATATATTTTATTTGTTTATATAACAGTAAAACTACTTAATCGAATCCCTTGCAGTCATTGATAATAACCATAATATGATATATTACTTAAAAATTATTTTCCTAAATTACACATAATTATTTATTACTTATAATTATTATTTTGAAACGAAATATTTATTTAACTTTATATTTCCATTTCTTCGCTCTGGTGTCGAAGCAAAGAGCGATTTTGAGTTCCACCACTCAACACGTAATACCTCCCAAATTCGGCAGGAAATTGGGAACAGAGTGTCTTTACACTAGGTTTCCTCTGCCTATCTTACTGTGTGCGGGACACAGCGTGAAGCTGATTTTTTTTTTATTTATTTTTATATTAATGTGTAACAAGTGACGCATCGCGGCTTCGCATAAACTTATTATTATATTAAGACAGTTATTATATTTTAAGAATAAGACAGTAAAAATATTTTGTCTGTACATTTCGTAATTTTGACTGAAATGGATATTTATATTTGACTGATATGGTGTCCCTCGCACTTAAAAAGAATATAGACAGCAAAAATATTTTTTTTTAATTTCTTGTCTGTCCGTCTGTCGATATATTTATGTCCGCATTTTTCTCTGAAAGTGCTGAACCGATTTACTTAAAAGTTTCACCAATTGCTTTGTTTTAACTCAACTTAAATACTAAAGTTTGGTTCATCAAAATCAGTTCATTAAAAAAAAGTTATCGTCATTTGAATGAACTCAAGGCATTAGCTTGCCAGCGAATGTTATATAGCAATCGCGCTGGTAAGATTCCTGACTAAAGAACGACATTCGAAACGTCTTGATTATATAGTGTTGATAAAAATATATATTTTTGAAGCACTATTATACAATATTTTATACAGGAAAGTAAACAAAATGGAATTGTTAGTTTAGATTACCTTCATAAATCATAACAGTTAAGTTGAAATCGTAATTAATTCAACACAGAGATAAAGAACGATTTGATCTTCAAAGAGATATCAAGCAAATACATCGATTTTGTGGTTCGTTCGTTCGTTTGAAATAAATCTATATAAAAATGCCTAAAAACATCCTTTCTACGTGTACTCTGTAATAACTACATATTTACCAATTGTACATTTAGCTAATAATATGTGTAACTAATTTAAAAACTGTACAGGAGTTAATATGCAAACATTACAGTTATTTTACAAAGAATATTATGAATCCTTACCCAATTCAAAAATTTTACATTTAAGGCTGTTTTTGAAGCAGTACATTAAATTATTAAGTGACATCAGCACATTTAACAGAGCTTTAAAAAACATAACATAGGTAAAAAGAATGTAATGTTACAAAAATATATACATATAATAAATAATTAGCTTTATGTATATTTTATGAATATCAAATATCAACATTGGTCATATTTTTTAGTTCGAAACCATCAAAAATTCTTATGGAAGTTACGATAATGTCGTAAAAAAATCATATTAGAATATTACAGATTAAAGTAATAAAAAAATCATATTAGAAGTCATTAGAGTTGTCAATCAATTCTGCTTATTAAATCAATAATCATGTATTTTAAGCGGGCGAAGCCGTGGGCGGGCCGCTAGTACAATATATTTACCTAAATTGTAGCTTATATATTAATTTGTTATGTAAACTATATATGTAACTGTGAAGTTTCATATAAATCTGTTCGTTTTTTCCGTGAAAATGAAATAAACATTTTCACATTTATAATATTAGTAGTATTTTATACAAATTAGGCTCTTATTTTCAGGTAATCGGTGTAGCATTTCACGTGGGCAGCGCGTGCTATTCAAAAGAAAGTTACAAAGAGGGATTGAAACAGGCTAGAGCTCTCTTTGACCACGAAGCCAAAGCCGGCAGGAAAATGAGCATCGTCGATGTTGGCGGTGGTTTTATGAGCGACGATTTGAATAGATTTGATGAGGTATTTGTATATTAAATTTATGTAAGTAATTTCTTTTTAATCATTATAAATATTTATGTCTATATTTCTCTTATAACATTCATAACAATAGCAATTGATAATAAATATTTTGATTTTATATTAATACCATATTAATACAAAAATTTTAACATATTATAAACGGTTTAAGAAGGTTTCTAAAACCGCGTAGGTTTTCATAATTGTATAATTCTTATTTTTTAGTTTATTTATAAGGCATTTCTATTATTTCGATTATTATCTAACAACAGGTGTCTAAGGTAATAAATCATACGATAGATGATTTATTTCCTGAACCGGATGTACAAGTGATTGCAGAGCCTGGAAGGTACATTTCTGACTCTTCCTTCAATATGTATTGTAACATCAACAATGTGCGACGGGTAATTATTATAAATAATTTTTAATATAATTTTTTATTAAATGAAATCAAATAAATAAATAAATCAGCTTCACGCTGTATCCCGCAGAGGAAGTATTAAGACACGGCGTGTTGAGTGGCAGAACTCAAAACCGAGCTTTGCCTCGACACCAGTCGATCTTACACTTTGTGCCCCTGTGCCACGACAGGCCTCTTCGATTAAATTATTTTTACTAATTTACTTTAAAATAAATTAAAACGTTACAAATTACTTTTGATTAATAACTGTAGTAAATGTAGGGTTTTTGTGTCGATTTAAATAAGTTTATATGTATTTCGGATGAATCACTTCGAACAGATGCAAAATATTAATAGATATTATAATAATACATCTTTAAAAACACTTCTAACTACTGAGATAAAGATTATTACCAACCTTCACAAAGTAAACTAAGATAACGAATAGTTATATAAATAAAAGCAAATAAGTATTAAGATACGCGTTATATATTAAATAAATTAAATAATATAATTGTTATGTTAGGTAACAAGGCAAGAGGAAATAATAAATATGGTTTACATAAATGACGGAATATACGGAACTTTGAGATTCAACGAGCCTTGGAACGTTGTAAAGAGATTCGAGGTAAGTTATTTAAATCCTTTGGATATTTTAGTGCCAGCTTGCATACTAATGCAGAAATTACAGTTAAATTTCAGTGTATAGCGTAAGCTGCATTTGTGGGTAAGTCATTTTATACAGTATTTTTTTTGTCATAAATAAAATATGAAAGTGGAGAAATGTTAAGAAACCAGGAAATATTGTATTTTTTAGATTTACGCTGTATCCCGCACATGGCAGTGTAGGGAGTGAGTATCGTGCCCATTAAGACACTTCCGTTCTCCACGTTCTTCCGATGAATTTTTTAAGCTTCCCGTGTTAAGTGGCAGTACTCAACGCCACGCGTTGCCTGGTTACCAGAACGAGGGAATAAAAATATTATACATTTCATTTCCTCGAGAGGGAATCAAACCCACAACCTCTCGTGTTTAAAGTGGCATACTTGTGCCCCTGCGCCACGACTAGCTTCCAATGATATGATACCTCACTTATACTAGCATCTATAATATTAAACTACAATACAAATTTTACATCTTTTTTAAGATTATTATTTTTTTACAATTTAACCATAAATGTATAGTTTTATATAGCAGATTTTTTCTTGAACTAGTACTACTTGTATATGTTAACTGCCAAATTTCATAATTCTAGGTACCGGAAGTACCCTATTAATTTTGAATCCCTTATTATTTCGAAATACGTTTTTTTTGCTATATTAACGGCCATATTTTCTTTTTAAGTAAATGTAAGAAATTAAGTTTGTCAGGATTTTAGGGCGCCGTAGATCTGACTACATAGTTTGATTTCAAGATATCTCCAAGCGTTCTTGAGATAAAGGCTCTTGGCAGACAGACAGACAGATGGACAACAAAGTGATCCTATAAGGGTTTCTTTTTTATTGAAAAGGTGCGGAACACTAACAAGGCCGTCGTAGGGCAGGGTCACAAGAGATGGTAAACGCGACGCCTACATGTCCACTCGGGAAAATGAAATATTTAATATTTTCATTTCTACGCTCTGGTAATAAGGCAAATCGCGAACGTATGGCTCAGTGGTCAGAGCGCCTGGTCGGTTTCCAAGAGGTGTGGGTTCGAGTCTCGTTACGTTCAAATTTTTATACGTTTTCTAAATAACTACAAATCGCTACGTTGAATTCCGCCACTAAGAGGCAATGCCTCAAGAATTCTGCAGAAAGTGGAGAACGGAACGGTCTTAATGGGAATGGAGTTTCTAAATTCTAGGTTGTTTGTAATTTTCAAGGGAAAAAAATAATATAGTAAATTATTCAATTATAAATCATATAAAATGGTTACACAGTTTACACACACAGACCTAAATAACAAACTAATTTATGCGAATAAGAAAAATCAAGATAAATGATATAGGTACAAATTAATATATTTTTTCAATCAAACATCGAATTTAATATTCTAAAATATATTATTACAAAAGGAAAATTCAAAATTAACAATCCTTGTTACAGCGACGAACAGAAATTACAAATGAGAAACCAGAAAAGACGATTCTGTGGGGACCGAGCTGCGACTCAACGGACCGCGTTATGAAGAATTTGGATGTCTTTTTACCTCGTTGTACACCGTTTGATTGGCTCATTTTCACTCTACAGGGAGCTTATACTTTTGGATTCTCGAGTCAATTTTCCTGCTTAGGAAAAACACAGATAAGATCGGTTATATCACAAAAACTTTGGTGAGTGTTATTGTTAGATTAGGTACCTTGCAATATACTAAATATAACATATATTTCAGTCCAGTCCTTGGGCAAGGGCACAAAGCGCGCCTAAATCGCCTGGTTGTGTGTTCGATTCCCACTCGAGGAAATGAAATATTGATTTACATTTATATTTCCATTTCTTCGATCTGACGTCGAGGCAAAAAAGCGCAGCGTTGAGTTCCTCCACTCAACACGCAATGCCTCCAGAAATGTGGGGAACGGAGTGTCTTAACGTAGGTTCCCTCTGTCTCTGCTGTGTGCTGAATACAGCGTTAAGTTGATTTAATTTTTTTTATTTTAAAATACATTGAAAAGTACCTGCAGAGGTGCTAATAAAAAACTAACATTTATACGAGAACTTTGAACTGGTTTATTTAAAATGTATAGCTTAATTGGTGAACACTTGGAGGATAGCCAAGATACACGAATTTGAATCAGAAATATTAAGTCATCAAGCCGTATTACCATTCTAACGTTAATGATAGTTGGAAGTCGAAAGCCTATATCATTTTGACATAAAATCTGGTCTAACTAATAAGCTTACCAATTCAATGATCAGAATAGGTGGTCTAGTTTCAGTTTAATAAATTCACTTACTATATTTAACTACAATAGATTAAAAGATAAACCTAATAGAAATTAATATATTAGCTTAAAATATATATTTATACTAGCGGACCCGGACGCGGCATCGTCCGCTTGAACTATACAAATGCTTTTAATAAGCATTCGTATAGTTCAAGCGGGAATCAATTTCATATATTTATGAAATTGATTTCAGTTTTTAATAGGATTGATAAGAAAATATAAGCCTAAATGATCATATTAATCCGAAAAAGAATAATAAGTGGAGAAAATTCTTATTATTAGAAAAAATATGTAACTAATTTAAATGAACAAAAATAATGAGTAAACGTAACCAAAGTAAAACATTGATAAAAAAAAACTAAACAAAACCAGCTACAACATTATCAAGATTATCAAACTAAAATAAATATTTAAAAGTATTAAATTTAAATGTGTTGTGCTACGTTTTTGCAAGTGCATGTGGTTATTTATATAATACTCAAATACATTAAAAAATAATTTTATACTTTTTGTCTGTCTTTCTATTTCCCCGAGCTAATGTCCAGAACAACTGAACTGATTTTTATTGGACTTTCAGTGATCGATTTTACTGATTTACTCGGGAAAAATCTTTTTACACGTTTTCCTTGCGCGCGTACATAGATACTATATGAAATAACTAAACTCCTTTCTACATTATATTGGATAATTCTTGCGAGCAATATCAAATAAAATCCCAAAAAACTCTTACTAATCTACTACTCGAATAAGCGAAGAAACAAATAAAAAATATAAATTAATAATAAACAGGAAATAACCACATAAAAATTAACAGTAGATCAAAAATGTATAAAAAATTACAAAATCGTCAACGACGTCGGTTATACCGTGCGGTTCGTAGGCTAACTCATTTTGAGTCAGTAATATCTCCTTCAGTATTTATTAGAAAGATTCACAGTAAAATATAATTTAAATCTAGGTGAAATGCTAAAGGTGATTATTATATTTATTATGATAAGGATTGAATACGAAATTATATTAATTAAATTAACAATAATCCAAAAAAATAATTAAATATATTAAAATGGTTACTGAGGCTCAACCTTCAGAGATAAACATACATCATCGTGGACTTTTTAATAGATTTTTTAAAAGACAATATTTTTGTAAAAAACAATTTTTATATGTCTCATAAAGTTGAGTCAGCACACGCCATGTAAGCGTTCAGGAAGCTCATTTTGGATGACCTTTTCTTAAAACGACATAATTCCCCGTTGCCCAGCAAAAGTTGCTTAGCGACAGTTGTTATTGATATGGCAGAATAAATTACAAGTCAAATCGAAACGTATTTTAATATCTTAGTATATATCGAGAATATTACAAATATAAGAAAAAAAAGTAACCTCTGTTCATCCGAAGACCCTCAAGTATCTCCATATGAGTATTTTATCACAATTGAATTAGCGGTTTGGATCTGATTGCGTAAAAGACAGACAGACAGTTACTTTCGAATTTATAATATAAGTATGGATATATATTACTTACTTAATTACTCAAAGAGATTTACTTAATATCATAAATTTTCATATTAAAATGCAATGGTTCACATTTATACTTAAATATTGCAACCGATATTATCACTGTTCTATTAACGAAAAATAGTTCAAGGTTAACAAATTATTATTCCTCTCCATTATTATTCCATCAGAACAAGCCAGAATGATAAAAAAGCAATCAACGTGACCTATTTGCCAACATAAAACAAATATAAGCTATTCACTTTATTGTCAAACAATTTGTTAAAATAGCATTAATGCAATACAGTTTACTATGTTAATAGAAACTTAAAATTATAATAATAAATGAATGCAAATGCTATACAGGAGTCAATAGAGAATTATTTTTATTTGACATTTATATGTAAAAGCTAATTATTGTATTAATAGATACCGCACACAGCAGCGTAGGCAGAGAGAACCTAGTATTAAGACACTCCGTTCCCCACTTTCTGCAGAATTCAACGACGCGCTTTGCCTCGACACCAGAGCGAAGAAATGGAAATATAAAAAGTTGTTGAAGTCTCAGCAAGCATATGTATATAAACTTCGTAGAAATATAGTTAATAGATATTTTTACTTTTAGCTGACAAGTACACGTATGTAGTTCTAATTTAAACAATGATTCTATTCAGATTTTAAATGAAACATACATAATTTCTAATTAGTTGAAATTTAAAATAAATTTAATATTTTTTATTTGAAAATTTTATTGATTTTGTCAAACATTAAGACCAGTTTTCTCTAGCCTAATGAGTAAATTATATTACATCACTTTAACAGATATTTCGAAAAATTGTTAAAATGTGAATAGTATACTATGAGGCCAGCCGTGGCGCAGTGGCACATAGTGTGACTGTAAAGTCGACTGGTTGTGGGTTCGATCCCCACTCGAGGAGATAAAATATTTACTTACATTTATATTTTCATTTCTTCGCTCTGGTGTCGAGGCAAAAGCGCGGCGTTGAGTTCCGCCACTCAACATGCAATGCCTGCGGAATTCGGCGGAAAGTGGGGAACGCCTACCCTGCTGTGTGCGGGATACAGCGTGAAGCTGTATACTACGGATTACAACGTATCGATACATTGCATTCCAGAATAGATAGATCATAATCTAACAAAGCTTATAAAGTTACGGTGATATATACATTATATTTTGAATAAAACTATTCTTTTTGAGTAGGAATCGAAGGTTGAACCACTAACATAAACAATTGTATGTGTTACTTGTTTTTAACTAATTTTATTCATTCAGGAATAAGCTTAAGTCGAGCGAAATATTTGGCGCTGAAGATTTTGTGGTGAATGCTGATATTTCTACGCCGCTTCCTTCTACACTGCCGTCACTAACAAAAAATGTTAATCCTTTAAGTTCTGATCACGTTTTAAGATTGTAAAAAAGGTAAATAAGTGCAAATATAAATGTGTTCCTATTTACATAATTATTTTATAATATCAAATGGTTACATATTATTGTGATAACATTTTAACCTTCAGATAAGCTAAAATAAAAATGTTTACATTTTATTTAAATTGTGTCGTTTTATTTGTTTTCCTTCTTTCGTCTCTGAAATATGTTATTTTGTTGAAAGAATATTATTAGATTTATTTTCAATTTTCTACATATACGTGCTTAATAAAAAAAAGTATACTGCAGTAAAAGCCTTCGTACTTTAAATTAGAGACTACTCTATGTGAAAGGATTAAATAACAAAATTCTAAATTTAAAGTAATTAAAAAAGTATTAACATATTTATAACTAGCGGCCCGCCCGCGGCTTCGCCCGTTTAAACTACATGATTATTGATTTAATAAGTAGAATTGATTGACAACTAAAATGATTTCTAATATGATTTTTTATTACTTTAATCTGTAATATTCTAATATGATTGTTTTACCACATTATCGTAATTTCTATAAGGATTTTTGATTGTTTTGAACTAAAAAATACGACCAAGGTTGATATTTGATATTCATAAAATAGACATAAAGCTAATTATTTATTATATGTATATATTTTTGTAACATTGCGTTCTTTTTATCTATGTTATGTTTTTTAAAACTCTGTTAAATGTGCTGATGTTAGTTAATAATTTAATGTACTGCTTCAGAAACAGCCTTAAATGTTAAATTATTGATTTGGGTAAGGATTCATAATATTCTTTGTAAAATAATTGTAATGATTGCATATTAACTCGTTTTTTTTTTATTAAAAAATATTAAATAGATTTGTTTATTTTATATTTTATTTAAATGGAATAAAATTTGAATATTTTTTTAACCTTTGATATATTACAAAAAAGGAAAGAATTTGAAATAATACAGCAAAAGATTATTTTATTGGTAAACATTTTTACTTCATAATTTATAGAAATGTTTTACAATCTCAAAACGTGATCAGAACTTAAAGGATTCACATTTCTTGTTAGTGACGGCAGTGTAGAAGGAAGCGGTGTTGAAATATCAGCATTCAGTACAAAATCTTCAGCGCCAAAGATTTCGCTCGACTTAAATTTATTCCTGAATGAACAAGATAAGTTAAAATAACATAACACATACGACAGATTATATGAGTTTAAGTTTTGATTATTGCTTAAAAAGAACATTTTTATATAAAATAATTTCATTTATTATTCTGGCTAAACAAAGTTGTTTGCCGTTGGTTTACAATACTACAAGTAAAACGTCTTTCAAAAGAGGCAGAAGTATAATGTGGCATTTTATTCTTTGTTTCAATTATCAAATCTTTAATCGCTACAGCTAACACGCTATTATTAGGTTAAAATGTAGATAGATATGTATCTCTGTGAGAACTTTGAACGTGATTTTGACCGACTTTAAAACGTCGGAATAATTTGAAACTTATCATAACTTATCAAGGACCGATGACAACTCAATAATATGAAAAAGTCTTGAAATATTTACTGGGACCTTTAGAATTAGCTATTTGTTTTCTTCGGACTTATGCTTGCTTTCTCGAATGAAAGGCGGTTTTCAGGTTTCTTCTCCGAAAATTTAATTTTATTCAATGTCGGTAACTTATTCGAGGAAGGCAGCAGAAGCCCAATATTTTTTTTTGTTAATTTATTTACAAAAGTGTGTTTTAAAATTATTTTAAATGATTATTCTTTTAACTTTAATAATTCCCACAGCTTTAATTCCCACTCGGAGAAATGAATTACCTCATTCTCGCTTTAGTAAGAAGACAAAACGCAACGTTGAGTTCTGCCACTCAACACGCAAAGTTTCAAAAATTAGGCGGAAAGGGCGGAAATAGAACACTTAGTAACTGCAAATGGTGAAAACATTTTTTTGGTAGTTTTTGAATCTAGCAACTCTACAGGCACCTTTTAATGTGAAAAAAAATGAAAAGTACCTGTAGAATATATTTCAAGGAGGTACTTCCTTTTAATCTAACAATAATACTCACCAAAGTTTTTGTGATATAACTGATCTTATTTGAGGTATTTCCAAGCAGGAAAATCGACTCGAGAACCCAAAAGTATAAGCTCCCTGTAGAGTAAAAATGAGCCAATCGAACGGTGTACAAAGAGGTAGAAAGACATCCAAATCCTTCATAACGCGGTCCGTCGAGTCGCAGCTCGGTCCCCACAGGATTGTCTTTTCTGGTTTTTCTTTGATAATATCAGTTCGCCGCTGTAACAAGGATAGCATTTGGAACTTTCCTTTTTTGTAATTTATTTTACAAGTTCGGTGTTTTGTTTTATAATACCTATTAAAAAATAATAGTATAAACAGTTTAGCAGATTTTTTTTATTATTATATAGTTATTCTACAACGAAGGAATTGTATTGAGGCTATGCCATGCCACACTGTGCTTTCGATTTCTAATCAGAAAAATTTATAATTTTTATTTTCTCGGTCTATTAACAAAAAAAGCCCGGCGACCAAGTCTGCCACTTACCCCGCAAGGGAGTGCTTTAACATTACGTTGGATTGGATTCCTTTGCCTGCCTGTATATGCGGGAAACAGCATGAAGCTAAAATAAAGCATGCACGCTGGCCCGACATGAGTAACATCAAATAGCGCCTCTATCTCCACCTTAAACAAACCTCTTCTGTTGCTGGTCTGGTATTATACGGCGCCTTGACCGACGGGATCACTCACCATCAGGTGCTAGTTTACCTTGTCTTTTCCATAAACTTAAATATACTTGCACTAAAATATCAAAAGAATTTAAATAATAATTTACCCCAAATATCTTTACAACGTTCCAGGCCTCATTGAATCTTAAAGTTCCGTATATTCCGTCATTTATGTAAACCATACTTACGGTTTCACCTTGTTTAGTTTGCTGAAATAAAAAATATTTCATTTGATCATATCATATGTGTATATTGGTTTTTTTTTTGGAATTTGGGGTTAATGCTGTTTGTTAGCTAATTGGTATAAAAAAAGTATGTTTTATTATAAAAGCGTCATGACATTAAAAAAATAATTGATATAGAAAAATTTAATTTCATGACAATGAAAGCTGTTCAGTTGAAGTGAGTTTAACGTCAAATTATCTATAAAGAGAACTAAGAAAAAAGTCACACTGGATTGACAATATAAATTATCAAAAAAAAAACAAGAAGAATAAAACCAATAAAATTTAAATACTAATACTACCAACCGTAAATTATATACTTACGCGTCGTACGTTGTTGATGTTACAGTACATATTGAAGGAAGAGTCAGAAATGTATCTTCCAGGCTCTGCTATTACTTGCACGTCCGGTTCAGGGAATAGTTCATCTATCGTATGATTTATTACCTTAGACACCTGTTAGAAAAAAATATAATAATAGTAGTTAAAATATACGTTATAGATAAAACATGATACCTAAATATAAGATCATGAACTAATTGTAGTAAATATTTTGGAACCGCCTTTCAAAACTCTATATAAAATTATATTCAAAGATACCTTAGTTAAGACTAAGTAAGGTATCTTTGAATATACTATTTTATATAGTATAAGTATTAACTGAAATCTGTTAGTCTATGAATATAATTATTTAAAAGATAGATAAATCTAATGTATAACCTCATCAATTCTATTCAAATCGTCGCTCATAAATCCACCGCCAACATCAACGATGCTCATTTTCCTGCCGGCTTTGGCTTCGTGGTCAAAGAGAGCTCTAGCCTGTTTCAGTCCCACTTCGTAACTCCCTTTTGAGTAGCACACGCTGCCCACATGGAACGCGACACCAATTACCTAAAAATAAATGTCTAATTTTATTTATATATATTACTTTGAATAAATTACGTAAATGAAAATAGTTGTCCGCGTATAATGGTGTAGGCAGAGGGAACCTGATGTTAAGATAATAAAGAAATTAGTTATGTGCTTATTTAGTATTTATACGTATTACATTGGTTTATATAATAGTTATCGCCACTGGATAGAATAGTTTGGGTTGAGTTACCCTCATTGAGGTACCCTTGTGTGACTGTAAACGCAACAGGTTGACGGTTCGCTTCTCACTCGAGGATATTAAATATATAATAGTGACATTTCTTTGCTCTGGTATCTAGGTAATGAGTGGTGTTGAGTTCCGCCAATCAACATGCAACGCCTCCAGAATTCACAGGATATCTACAATTCTGTGTTCAGAATATAATAAAATTGGAGTAGCTTCACTGGTATATACTCCGATAAAACATATACATAAGCAAATAAATTACCTTTAAGCCCAACGCAGCAGCTTCTTCAAGAAGATCAATTGCTTCAGTTCCAAAATCACAGCCGAATTTGTCCCCTAATTTGTAAACACTGTCGCTTTCCACTTTAATTCGAATGAGTAAGCTAATAAAGAAAATAATATTTTAATTTAAAGTCAGACAACAATTTTATTATGTAGAAACTTATAATGTAAAGTATTATCTGCAATATTAGATAAAACTAAAGAATGAGAAATATTTGTATGTCATTGTATGACATTGCAAAAATAATTTTGATCTATATCAAATACCCTTAAAATTGTTAAATAAGGTTAAATAATGGGTTTGGAGAAAATAACATTATTATAAATTATTATTATTTGATCAAATGTACAAAAGACATTGTATGAGGTATATAGTTTGTTTTACTTGACTCTTACTTGACGTTTGGCCAATATTGCTTCATTTTCTTCAGTTCATAAGATGAGTCGAAGGTCGCATGACGAACACCAGACTCTCGTGCAAATATCATCCATTCTGGAGTTTTTGTTGGTACAGCAAATATAATTCTCCTGTAAAATAATTTGATTTGATTATTGTACGTACCATATATATCTTACAATATTTCAAAAGGACAAAAAATCTTCCAATTTTAAGGACGAAATTGAAATATTTAAATTATTGATACGTCATCATACTACTATTACTACTAAGATTTTTTAGCTTTTATTAATTTTGTTTCCTTACAGTGGAGACACGTTCAATTTTAATATTTTGCTAATCTCTCCTGGTGACGCGCAGTCGAACCCAAGTCCTAGTGTTGCTACCATTTTTATCATTTTATCACTATCGTTCGACTTCATTGCTGAAATAAAATATATGTTTAAATGATACTACTGTTTCCACAGCCTTAGTAATATTAAATTAGATCTTATTATTTCAGAAAATATTATTTTATTTTTTTGCTTATAACGCATACCTTAATGGAATGAAATAAAAAATGGCAATTTATTTAAGAAAACCGGACATAATTATATTATATATATTAATAATTTCAATCTATACCCACAATCAAGAGGCAAAGCAGAGGATACCAGAAATGTGTTACGATAATGTTCCTTTTATATTGTAAAATTTGAAAATTTAGAAATTCACTTAGAACTGTGCAGTAGATAAAATAATTATAAAATCCAGAGCAATCATTAATCCATGTTTAGTGAAAACGATATCAAAATCTAAAAGTCACTTTAATAAAGTACAAACTAAATACGATAATATAAGAAGAACACGAACAAAATAGCGTGAAACCATTACCATAAAATATTTGCACCCGAGGCATCATTTTCTGAAAGTACTCAATTCGGCGGTAAGCCTCGTCCATGTCGAAGATATAAAATGGTTCCTTTTGGCGTCCGCCTTCTATTAGTGCCTTAGCTACATCTTCAGGAGTTTGCTTATCCAAAACTACCACTTGGTTACTGATTATTGTTTCGTTGGTCATTTCTAAGTAAAATATTATAAATCAAATAAAGTATTTAAATTTTTTTTTCTTCCCTTAAATAATTCGATAAATAATTAAGCAGAGGTCATCGCGGCGCATCGGCACAGAGTCTAGATTGTTAAATTGATTTCTACACGGGGACACAGGAAAAGCGTAAAGCTATTTTTTTAGGTTCACACTGTTTTTTTAGGTCCAACATAGTGTTAAGACAATTTATTCCGATTAAAACACTTCCGTTTCTCACTTTCCGCCGATTTCTGAAGTTATTGACCTCAACGCTGCGTTTTGCCTCGACACTAGAGCGAAGAAATTACACAATATTCATTTAAGTATAGAAAACTTAGTAAACAATCACATCCCGCTGTCAATGTTAATTATGACGAAATAAGTAGTCACTTCCACGGAATTCCTCGAACCACGGAAAGACAAGCGCTTTGAGATCTAAACATTTCTGAGAGCGGTAAATTCCTCGTCATGAATTTTATAACTAACTAATAGATATAAAAGAGTTTTAATTTTTGATAGCAATAACTAATAAAAAATATATTTACTTTATATTTGATAGTAATATGTGCTGCTACCTCACTAAATGCAATCATAACGACGACAACTCGCAATATATACGTGGTTGTGATTATTTACCAATTATAAAATTCTGTGTACACAAGATAGGCTAATTCTGAAAACAATGATAAAAAATGTAAGTTTATTTTATTAAAATGTGTAGTACGCCTTTTGGACCAAGAGCCCATGGAAGCCAGATCATCGTTATTTAATAAACCTAAAGTTTCCCTACGCATATATTCAACACAGGTAACGATCATGGAATAAGTAAATTGATGATGATGGTAATTTTACCCGGTGCCAGATACTCTTAAGCTTTAAAAATTTATAACTATACTTTCGTCATAGTTAAAAGCTATCGATAAAAACTTAACTTTACATTTCCCTACTTCCCCAATTATCGGTCAAATTCTGAAGGCAGTGCGTGTTAAGTGGCGGAACTCAACACCGTTTAATAAAATGGTATGTTTATGGTATAATGGTATGGTATAAAAATATCGCAGAATCAAAAATATTAAAAAGGCAAACGGATCCAGGTAAAATTACCTAGCAGTTTATTGTGCCTTTTTATGTTTGATCCCATGGGTCTTGTAAAAACTACAGGCAAATAGACAAGATCCTTGCCAAATCGCAAGGATTCTGAAACGTTTGATGCAAACAAAACAAAGAGATTAAAAAATAATCTCACTTATTTATAACGCCGTGCTTTGCCTCGTTACCAGAGCGAGGAAATGAAAATATTAAATATTTAATTACCTTGAGCCGCCTAGGGCATTTTAAGTATTTGATATCTCGTAATGTATTTATTATAATGATTTACTGTAAAGTATAGGTTCAATCTATATAAATTGCCAAAGGTGTTAGGCAGCCAGAGAGAATGGGATGCCAAACGTTCGCCTTTCCACTTCCTTTTTGTATCTTCCCTCTACAAAATAGTCTAATTGTTCTTTTTATTCACATTGAGATTTTTATAGACATTGAAAAACATACTAGGAGCATATTCGGATACTCAGCTTAGAGACTTAGCCGTCGGCCTAGACTTGTCTTGCTATCTATTTTTACCGCATACATTTTGGCGAGTGTATCTTGGAATTTCATAATTTACTTACCGATGGATAACCAAAGGCTCGATGCGATCAAACGTTACGCTACTTGTACAAAGCAAAATCTACAATTAACGTAAATATGAAATATAAAAGTAACAATTTCAATCCAAATAGCTTCCATTAACCTATAGGAGAAGTGAAGACAAAATGGTAGTTGCAAGTAAAAACTGCTTGTAATAAAAAAATATAGCTTTATTTTAGGCATCTAGTAAGGAAGATATTGAACCAGTCAATCAGCACCACTTTAAATGAAACACAGTTTTAAGTACTCTATAAAAGCCTAATACAATTTAAAAAAATAATTCCCAAAATTGAAAAAGTGATTTAAAAAAAAACTAATAATAAAATTATCGTTGTAAAATAAAACGCCATTTGTCAAGAACGACGCACGCACACATAAACCTATCAAAGGGAAACCGCCGCATACGCCTCATTCCGTAATCGAGTCGTAGGTATTGGCGGCAAAGTTCAAAGTTGTTTAACATTTAGTAGTATTTTTGTAGTAGTGTGTATTTACATTATTGGTATCGATGCGTAACTGCGTCACATGAAATACAAGTATGGATAAACATCTTGAAATGAAAAAAATCCTACGTCTAAACTATTGAGATATTGATTATTTTTTTAAGGTATGGGCTTAAAATATCTTACCCTATCCCGTAAAAGGAGTGCTGACGTTTCCATCCTGTATATAAGTGAGATTCTTTTTTAATGTCATTGTTTTGTTTGCATCAAACGTTTCACATTCCTCGCGGTTTGGCAAGGATCTTGTTGCCTGTAGTTCGCAACAAGATCCATAGGATCAAACATAAAAAATACATAAAAGCAAAATAAACTGGTAGTCCATTTTGACCGGGTCTGTACTTTTCCATACGTTTGATTCTATACGATTTTCTTAGGTTTAGCATACCATTATGCCATAAACATATAATTTCATTAAACGATGTTGAGTTCCACCTCTTAACACGCACTGCCTTCAAAAGTCGACGAAAAATGGGGGACTGCGAATTGAGTGTCTTATCACTAGGTTCGCAGGTTTCCTTTGTCACCCTGCTTCCGATATTTTATAAAATCTAAAAAAAAATAGAAAGACAAAGTTATTACTCCCCTATGTAATATGTATAAAGTTCAGTTTTTATCGATAGCTTTAACTATGAGGAAATTATACTTATAAATTTTAAAGTTTAAAACCTGTTTAAAGGGTAAAACCTGGTAAAGTTACCACAATCATCATTTTTTTTATTCTTTGATCGTTACATGGGTTGAATGTATGCGCAGAGACACTTTCAGGTTTATAAAATAACGGTGGTCTAGCTTCCAGGGGCTCTTAGGCCAAAAGGCGTACTGCACATATTAATAAAATAAACTTATTTTTTTTTACGATTGCTTTCAGAATTAACCTATCTTGTGTAAATAGGATTTAAAACTTGGCAAATAATCACTTGCACATATATATTGCGAGTCATTGTCATTATGGTTGCATTAAGTGTGGTAGCAGCACATATTACTATCAGATATAAAGTAAATGTATTATTTACTAGTTTATGTTGTCAAAAATTAAGACTTTCATATCTGTAAGTTATGTAAAATGTTTGCCTTTCCGTAGTTCAATTAAATAAGGGTGAAAGTGGTCGCTTATTTTGTCATCATTTACGGTGACAGCGGGATATAATCATTGACTAAGTTTTCTATACTTAAATGAATATTGTGTAATAGCTTCGCTCTAGTGTCGAGGCAAGACACAGCATTGAGCTCCGTCACTTAATAACTTCAGAAATTGGCGGAAAGTGGGAAACGGGAGTGTTTTAATCGAAATAGATTGTCTTAACACTATGATGAACCTAAAAAAAACAGCATAAACCTAAAAAAATGCTTTACGCTTTTCCCTTGTCCCCTTGTGGAAATCTAATTAACAACCCTCGTGCTTACAATCAGACTCTGTGCGATCGATGCGCCGCTACGATCTCTGCTGCTGCCTAGAAATGACCAACGAAACAAAAATCAGTAACCAAGTCGTAGTTTTGGACAAATGAACTCCTGAAGATGTAGCTAAGGCACTAATAGATAGCGGACACCAAAAGGAATCATTTTATATCTTCGACATGGACGAGGCTTACCGCCGAATCAAGACTTTCAGAAAATGATGCCTAGAGTACAAATATTTTATGGTAATGGTTTCACGCTATTTTGTTCGTGTATTGCATTTCTTATATTATCGTATATAGTTTGTACTTTACGAAATTGACTTTTAGCTTTTGATATCGTAATCACTGATCAAGGATTAGTTATTGCTCTCGATTATATGGTTATTTTATAATTAGTTTTCATACTTTACAAAATAAAAAGGACGTTATCGTGACACATTTGCGATATCCTCTGGTTTGCCTTTTGATTGTGGTTATAGATTTAAATTATTAATATTTATAATATAAATATTGTCCAATTCTCTTAAATAAATTGCTATTTATTCTCGACTGCTAGGGAAAGTTTATATTTTTCGCGCGTATCTTGTATGTATGTAATTATGTATGTATGAAATATTCTTTATTACCTCTCATATCTCCAGAACTGCAGAATGTATTTACATATTGAAGTATCGTTAGATTTGTATTAGCAGCCCAAGTGTTATTAGATAGATGATGTTAAAAAAAACAATAATGGCGGCTGTGGGACACCATTGGACTTCGACGTCGTTTCGAATACCACAATATGGGTATCAAATTCAAGAGCTCAATACGAGGATTTCAAAAAAGTATATCATGATTATCATTACCATAATGAATCCTAACAAAAAAGTGAAAAAAAAATATAAAAACAAATACCCCGACTGCATAAAAATAAAAAGAAAATAAACAAGCCAGCAAGTAGTTTATTAGAATTAATAGTCGGGACCTATAAGTAATTCTTCAATCAAAAAAACTTTTACCAGGAACCCCGCATAATTTAAAGAGGTCCCGACTGTTAATCCTAATAAACTATTGGACTTGTTTATTTTCTTTTTAGTTTTATGCAGTCGGGGTTTTTGTATTTATAAATATTTTTGTATTATGTTATTCCATTAAGGCGTTGTAAGCAAAAAATAATCATTTCGGAAATAATTTATTATTACTAACGTTGTGGCAATACAGTAGTATCATTTCAATATGTATTTTATTTCAGCGATGAAATCTAACGATAGTGATGAAATGAAAAAATGGTACCAACACTAGGACTTGGGTTCGACTGCGCGTCACCAGGAGATATTAGCAAAATATTAAAATTGAACGTGTCTCCGCTGTAAGGAAACAAAATTAATTTAAAATTAAAATATTTCAATTTAGTACTTAAAATTGGAAGATTTTTTTGTCCTTTTAATATATTATATAATAGATATGGTACGTACAATAATGAAGTAAATTATTTTACAGGAGAATTATATTTGCTGTACCAACAAAAACTCTAAAATGGATGATATTTGCACGAGAGTCTGGAGTTCGTCATGCCACCTTCGACTCATCTCATGAACTTAAGAAAATGAAGCAATATTGGCCAAACGTCAAGTAAGAGAATCAAACTATGCCTCATACAATGTTTTTGTGTATATTTGATTCAATAGTTGTTCAAGTTTGTAATAATGTTATTTGTCGCGTAGGGGCATTTGCTATAGGAGCCAGCCAGCGTGCATGCTTTATTTTAACTTCACGCTGTTTCCCATATATACAGGCAGACCAAGGAATCCAACCCAACGTAATGTTAAAGCACTGTTAAGTGGCAGACTCCAACGCCACGTTTTTTCTTGATACTAGACCGGGAAAATAAAAATTAAAAATAAAAAGGAAGTTTCAAATTCAATCGTTGTTACAGCGGCGAACGGGTATTATCAAAGAAAACCCGGAAAAGATAATCCTGTGGGGACCGAACTGTGACTCGATGGACCGCGTTATGAAGAATTTGGATATCTTTCTACCTCTTTGTACACCGTTTGATTGGCTCATTTTCACTGTACAGGGAGCTTATACTTTGGGTTCTGGAGTCGATTTTGCTGCTTGGAAATGCCTCAAATAAGATCAGTTGTATCACAAAAACTTTAGTGAGTATTATTGTTACCCTAAGGTACCTTCTTGAAATGTATTCTACAGGTACTTTTCAATAGTACATGCAGAGTGGTAATTACAAAAAAAATACAACCACATAAAAATTGTGATTTAACACAATATAAATGGATAGCTTAATTGGCTAGAACTCACGAAGAAGAGCCAAGATACACGGATTCAAACCAGTAATATTAAATCGTCAATCCTTATTTCCATTCTACCGCCTGTGATGTTCGAAAGGCAGTATAAAGGTATTACGTTAGTATAGGACTTTCTAAATACAAATATATGCGGTTTACAAGAATCAATAAAAAGTTCCTTAACCGCGATATATTGTATGTATATAAAAGCTTAGGAGGGCGCTGAACAGTTTTATGGATACATCGTGCTTACAAGTAAATTTATAATTTCAAATACAGATAAAATACATATAATGACGATTAAAGATTTGAAAATTCAAACAAATAATAAAATGCCACATCATTCTTCTACATCTGATTAAAGACGTTTTACTATTACTGTTGTAAACCAATAGCAAACAACATTGTCTAACCAAAAGAATAAATTAAACTATGTTATATTAAAATATTCTCTTTATGTAATAATCAAAACTTAAACCTAATAGTGGTGGGTATAGTTAAAATAAATAACAGTTTATACATTAATATAAATATACCAATTTTATTTATACCTACAGGAATAAACTAAAGTCAAGCGAAATTTTTGGCGCTGAAGATTTTGTTCCACTTCCATCTACACTGCGTTCACTAACAAGAAACGCAAATCCTTTAAGTTCTAATAATGTTTTAAGATTGTAAAATGGTAAACTTCCGATGAGCAATACAATACAAATGTTGATGAAAGCTGTATTATTTCAATACTTTTCTTCTTATATATATTTATCTTTTAAAAAGATATTGTTTGATTTTTATTTCATTTAATATTTTTATAATAAAAAAATACACTTCAATCAAGCCTTGTCAAAAATATTCTACTGTAATTAGACACGATTTTTTCAGTTCAATAAAAGTATAGTGTAATAAAAATCAAATTAAAAGTTATTTTGTAAAAATTTACTACCATAATTAAGCTAAAAGAGATAATAAGTAAAGGTAATTATCCAAAACACTAAAATTGTTAGCCTCTTGATCAACTTCAACCAGATCGTAATCAAAAGCAATTGGGAACTTACCATATTAATTTAAGCCGTTACATATTCCCAAAATGGCTATAAAGGAGTTCCCCGAACAATTCAGTCTGAAATTATCCACTTATGGGACGGCTTCCACATTATATTGTTCTAAAGGAAATATTGTACAAGGGCAATTTACCTTAAATGTGTTGGGCGCCGGGTCGTGGTAATAAATGTAGAGATAGTAGAGCAAGGATCCGTAAAGGGCGCTGACTCAGCCTAATTTATAAGCAGTTTAGCTCGACTTGGCTTATAAACCGTTTAAGCCCTTTCCAATAATCGTGATACGCTCGTTGATTAGACTGGGATCTGTTTCGATCAGATCAAGAAATAGAAGTTAATTAGAATTATTCGTCTATACTCTATTTTATCAATAGAGAGACTTATTATATTGATCGAAAATAAAGTAAATTCATATCCTACTGTTACCAAACTACTTATCATATTCCGTAAAAATTTGAAGGTTCATTGGTTTAAGATTATTAATATAAATAAAATGGTAAATACAAGAGAGAAAAAGGTTTTTTTTATTTTTCTCTTTATTTGTACTTTAAATAAAGTAAATTTATTCATATAGTTATGTTATCAGAGTACTTAACATATTTCAAAATCACCTCGCAAATTAGAAGGTTCAAATGTACATAGTTAATTGTAGGTTCATTTTACAAAGTAATTATGTTAATTCCACGTGACATACATACATATATAGGCCGCCATGACGATATGACGAAATTGTGCTGGTCTGGGGGATGTGGTGTCGATTCCCACTTGGGAAAATTATTTATTTTCATTTTCTCGCTCTAGAAATCTGTGGCCAGTCGTGGCGCAGGGGCACAAAGTACGACTGTGGGTTCGATCCCCGCTCAAGGAAATGAAATATCTATTTTCATTTCTTCGCTCTGGTATCGAGGCAAAGCGCAGCGTCAAGTTTCGCCACTTAACACGCAATGCCTCAAGAACTCGTCGAAAAGTGGGGAACGGAGTGTGTTAACACTAGGTTCCAGAGGGAAACTAGGTAGGTAGAGGCCTATCCTGCTGTGTGCGGCATGCAGTGTGAAACTGAACTGAACTCAACTGAAATGTGAAGCAAAAAATGGAGAATGGAGTAAGTTAACACTAAATTTCTTCTGTCTACTCTGCTATATGATGGTAGGCAGAAGAAACGTTGTGTTAATATACTCCATTCTCCATTTTCTTATCATATTAGCGTATGATTTATACCATTTACTCTATCTATCAAAATATCATTTAATTTAATATTATAAAATATTATTTTAAAACCAGGCCAGTTGTGGCGTAGCGGCACAAAGTGTGACTGTAAATCGACTGGTTTCGGGTTCGATCCCCACTCCAGGAGATGAAATATTTATTTAAATGTATATTTCCATTTCTTGGCTCTGGTGTCGAGGCAAAACGTAGCGTTGAATTCTGCCACTCAACACGCAATGCCTCCAGAATTCGGCAGAAAGTGGGGAACGGAGTGTCTTAACACTAGGTTCCCTCTGCCTAACCCTGCTGTGTGCGGGATACAGCGTGAAGCTGATTTATTTTTATTTTTAAAAACAAGTAAATTAAAACATTGTGGAATAATAAAAAAAAATATTAAAAATAAACTTTTATTAAAAGGTAGAGTTATACTAAAATGAAAACAATAATTTCAAAAAGTTTTAGTTTTCATTCTTTGTATTTTTATAAGCACTACAAGCTTTTGCAATTATTATTTTAATTACATAAATAAAAGGTTATTTTTAGAAGGCTTTTTAAATAATATTTTATTTTTAATTTAATGTACTCGACAAATCAAACTACACGGCCAACACGACCTGTATATCTCCCTTAGTTCAGAAGTCCGTATAGTCACCGTCTGGCTCTATCTTGACGCTCTCGTAGATATCACTTGTTTATGTATCAATTCAGCACAAAATTGCTTAACAAGTTAAGCGAGTCCAAACAAGGCCCATCTAACTTTTTTTGGTTAGAAATCCCTTTGGCTACTTTAGATGGAGCCTACATCTCCAGTCTCTGGAATTTTCTTAATTTATTATTATATTCATTGTATTTTACAAATGAAAAATAACTGTTTAATTTATTAGATATCTATAATGTATAATCTGCTATTTTGTAACGTCAACCATTTTGAATTAACAACAAAAAAATAAAAAATCACCTTCACGCTGTATCCTGCACACAGCAGGGTATGCAGAGGGAACATAGTGTTAAGATACACCGTTCCCCACTTTCCGCCGAGTTCTGGAGGCATTGCGTGTTGAGTGACAGAACTCAACCCCGTAATTTGCCTCAAAATATAAATGTAAGTAAATATTTTATCTCCTCGAGTGGGGATCGAACCCACAACCAGTCGATTTTACAGTCACACTCTGTGAACCTGCGTCACGACTGGCCTCAACAATTACAGATTAACAACAATATTGTGTATATTTAATTAAATTGTCATCAGAATTGAAGTCGCAATCCAAACCGCTCAATTGTACACTGAGAAGATGGTTAAATTGAGTTTGAAAGATTTCACTCTAACAAACTAACTACCACCGCAAGTTAAATAAAAGCTTGAAATATATTTTAAAGAAAAATAGGCGAATGTTGTATATTTTATTATAAAATTATAGATACAATAATAAATGATATAAACTATATCTGCACGTTATAAAGTTCTTATATCTCGCGAAAATGAGTGAAGAAGCGATTGTGATTTTGATTGTGACCGTGACGTGACCCATGTTGAATGGTGTTTCCTTAGATTCTTTTGAAGACATGTTAAAATTAAGCTGAAAAAGAAATTAAATATTAATATTAAAAAATATATTATACATATTTTATCAGCTTCAGGGTGTGTCCCGCTTGTGGCGGGGTACACAGAGGCAGCCTAGTGTTAAAACATTCTGCTCTCCACTTTCAGCCAAATTCTGGAGGCATTGCATGTTGAATGGCGAAAATCAACGCCGTGCTTTGCCTGAATGACACCAGAGCGAAGAAATGAAAATATGAAATATTTGATTTCCTCGAGTGGTTCTCGAACCCACGACCTATCGAGTTTACAGTCACACGCTTGTGCCCCTGCGCCACGACTTGCCTCAATCTTATCTTCAACCAATATAATTGACAGTTCTAAGCAAAAAAATAAATAAACCTTAAGTAAATAATTATTATGTTGCCATCTACTGTGTTCATTGTTTTTTTCTATATATAATGTTTTTAAGTTCTTATCAAACAGTTAAAATGATTTAAATGAATGACGACATACTAATAATATTTATATTAAGACTTACTCTTAGAGTAGGTAGTTAAGCTACCAAGATAAAAAATATTATGTATTTATTTCAGGGTGTAAATAGCTTACCAAAACTAAACCAGACCAATTTTTTTTATATCAGTGCAGCCATTTTAAGAAATTATCTTTAATATTACTAATTTTATTTAATTTAAAGGTATTATAAATACTACCTTTAAATTAAATTAAATACGCTTAAGCTGTATCCCGCATACAGCAGGCAGGCAGCAACAGCCAGAGCCAAATTTTTCGCCGAGCTTTTGCGAAATTTTGCCTTAGTGCCAGAGCGATGAAATGAAATATTAAAAAAATAATAATTACTTCCCTCGAGAGGGGGTCGAACCCACACCCAGTCGATTTTACAGTCACATTTTATGCCCCTGCGTCACGACTGGCCTTAAATAATACCTTAATGATGAATAAATGTAATAATATCAACAAATAAAATTTAGAATATTGACCTTGTGCTGGTGAAATAAATGTAATCTCTATATATAATAAGACAGTAAAAATATTTTGTCTGTACATTTAGTAATTTTGACTGAAATGGATAGAGGGACACTTAAAAAGACTAATAGAAAGCAAAAAGATTTTTTTTGAATTTCTTGTCTGTCTGTCTGTCTGTCTGTCTGTCGACATATTGTTGTCCGCATTTTTCTCTGAAACTACTGAACCGATTTACTTGAAAATTTCACCAATTGCTTTGTTTTAACTCAAT
>JAATLQ010037460.1:0-54812 GCA_013421005.1 Heliconius erato x Heliconius himera
TTGGACATATTTTGAATCTGATGATTCAGTGTTAGACAAAATTTAAAAGTAAAAAAATGCAAACATACATATACATAACATTAGTAGCAATGAAAGTGACTGTGAATCCGACTTTACACCATATTTATAGGAACAGAAATTAAAATCAAATCATATAATGTCAATGTCGTGAGTGAGCACTCAATATATTATTTACCTTTAGATTAACATGTTACCTACTCCAAATGGAGGAGTTTAAAACTGCAGTCTTTTGCCTGCGGCGGCCCCTTATTGTTTTGAATCAAAGTTTTATGCCTATTGGGAATAAACATATACATAGAGGGGCATGGACTGGGACATACTTTTACTGACCTAATAATGTCATAGCGTGTCTCTAAATGTTTTAAAATAAAGGTTTAATTTTATTACAACTACCAGTTTGTATTCATAGAAAAATATTTTACATGTAATTTTACTAATAGTGTTACAAAGAGAAGATATAATTGAATAAAAGTGTCTTTTTATTGTAACACTTTGAAAATTTGGTTAAAAATTTTACAAAGGAAGGAAGGAAGAAAAAGCACATTTGGCTGTATGTGCCTTTAAATCGTAATATTTCTGATTTTACTCAATTTTTTATGTTAAGTTGAAAAGAAAAAAACTAATTATTTATTATACATATTAAAAATAGAACTTTACAAAACCATGGTCTTATACTTACTATATAAATGCAAGTATTTACATTTTCACATATTCGAAAAACCAATTTTATTGGCGTTTTTTTTCAACAAAACCAAAAAAATACTTTAAACCCCTTTTTCTCGATATTTACAAAATGTTATTTGTGCCCTTTATCCTTATGACGGCAGAACGTGAAGCTATTTTTTTATTTTTTTTTAAGTAACCTTGCTATATGGTGCGTGTGCAACAATACACGACATCGTCGTCCGGAAAAAACATGATTTGAGATTCATATATACTCAATATCGCTATATTGATTACAACATTTTTAATCTATTTTGCATCTATTTTTAAAAATAATCTTAATCCGATGAATCCAAGGTCCTAATACAGCATTATGAAAAAGAATATATATTCAACAAATAAATGCCATAGATATGCATTTATATTTCACATTTTATTTTCTTTAATTTTCCATTGATTTAGGTACAAACGTAAAACGCTATTTAAAAAAAAAAGATGGCAGCATAAGATAAGAAAACTATTTACTTCAAATACCACACACACACACACGCGCGCACATGCAGTTACGCATATGTGCGCGCGTGTGTTGGTGACGCACACACACACACACACACTATTCTATTACTATCTTTTTATACAATGATGAAGTTAATTAGATTAATAGTGTAGTGAGATGATTGATTATATGGATCGTCTGCTCTAAAACTTAACTTCCAAAAACATACAAATAGGTAGCGGTAGACAACGACACAAAAAAAGCATAAGCAAAAAAATATATAAAACAAACAATAAATATATAAAATTAGCATTGAGGCCAGTCGTGGCGCAGAAGCACAAGCTTGCGACTGTAACAGCGACAGATTGATATATTTAATATTTTAATTTCCTCGCTTTGGTCGTTACCAACCTCGTGAGGTAAAGAGCAGCATTAAGTACCAATCAACACTGAACCTCTAGAATTCAGCGGAAAGTGGGGAACGGAAGTGTCTTAGGGGGAACGGAGTGTCTTAACACCAGGTTCTCAGGTCCCTCTGACTTCACAGCCTTGTGAGGGATATAGCGTGATGCTATAACACAGGAAAATAATACTTGCTCAAAGTCAGAAACAATAGAGATTTTAATTTTAACACATACTACGATGGGTGAAAAATAATACGGTGGTTCTTAAGCCTGACTGTTATAATTCTAAGATCTATGCTTATAAGATTTAAGATTCTGAGTAAGGAGCCTGGACGTAAATAACAATTTTCTTATAAATCAAATAAATCAGCTTCACGCTGTATCCCTCACATAAAGGTTAGGCAGAGGGAGCTTAGTGTCCGTTCCTCACTTTCCGCCTAAGGTATTGCGTGTTGAATGGCGGAACTCAACGTCGCACTGTGCCTTCACACCAGCAAAGAAATGGAAATATAAATTTAAATAAATATTTCACTTCCTCCAGTGAGGATCGAATCCATAACCAGTCGCTTTAAAGTCACACTTTGTGCTTGCGCCACGACTGGCCTCAAATCAACTTATATTTAGTAAAATTTCTGTGGTGGACAAAAAACTACCGATAGGCACAACCACCCCGCTCTCCTTTATTTCTAAGTGTCCAAGTTTCAAATTGTCCATGTATACAGTGAAATACTACCACTATACTTAATATATGAATTTTCATATATATGTAGGGGAGAGGGGGGTAGCTTTGAACAGGGGCACCTTTGAAAATATGTGTTAACAGAGCTATTTTAAAAAGAAATTTTGGTAGATTTTTTTTGAGTAGTGACAGCACTAATCTGCACACGTGTCACTTGTCACCGCTGATATATGAGAACCTTTTATGAGAACGTTTTATTTTCATAATATTAGATTTATGCTATGATTGATCTCATACTGTTCATTACTTCTAGGAAGCAAAAGCTGCCTTTTTGTTTGTTCGTTTTTCAAAGTCTAATAATAATATTAAAGTTATTTAACACTAGTACTAGTACAGAGTTGAGGCCGGTCGTGGCGCAGCGGCAGGAGGTGTGACTGTAAACCGACTGGTTGTGGGTTCGATCCCCACTCGAGGAGATGAAATATTTACTTAAATTTATATTTCCATTTCTTTGCTCTGGTGTCGAGGTCAAGCGCGGCGTTGAGTTCTGCCACTCAACACGCAATGCCTCCAGAATTCGGCTGAAAGTGGGCAACGGAGTGTCTTAACACTAGGTTCCCTCTGCCTACCCTGCTGTGTGCGGGATACAGCGTGAAGCTAATTCATTATTTTTTTTAAAGTACTAGTACAATCGCAATATTAAACTAGGTATGTTATTTTTTTAAGTTAACATGGTACTGATATTTGATCTCCATCTTTTCTAATGTTAAGTTTATTAATAAAGTTACTTAAAAGTTTGATAAGCCTTTTAATTTCATTGAATTCGATGATAGCTCAAAACTGCCCCATATATGTTCAAAGCTACCCCGCAAGGGGGGCAGCTTTGAACATTTGACTACTGCTACTAAAGTTGATATTGTACCTTTACCTTATATATTTTTCTACATATGATGCTACGATTGTGTGGCACAATAGTTGGACTAAGCATTGTGAAATAGCAAAGAAGTTAAAAACTATAGAATTTTTAGATATGACACAAAGTTTAAAAATTGTTCGAATGTGCCCCCCTCTCCCCTATATATCAAAATTTTTGCAAGTAACTCAGCGTCACGACTCAGTCAGCATTTTAATGAATAAAGCCGGTTTTTACTACGTTTACTAATCTTTTTAGTGATATTTTAGATATCAACTTACATATGTATGTACATTGTAGATTAGTTTTATTGCATAAGTATATATATTTCGATGGAAAGATTAAATTTATCTAAAGTTGTTTTCGTGAATCTTTTTTCTTTCCTTTTTACCGACTTCAAAAAGGAAGAGGTGCTCAATTCGGATGGTATATTTTTTTGGATAAAAGATTTGATGCGAATAAATATATTTTGCATTTTTATGTGTGGAGGTTATATCACATACACATAGCAGGATAGACAGAGGGAACCTAGGAAACTAATGTTAAGTTACTCCATTCCCCTTTCCGCTTAATTCTGGAGGCATTGCATATTGCGCCACGACTGGCCTCAATTCGAATTTTGAAATATCTTATAGTGTTTATTACTTATTGTAGGACAGAAGCTTTAAGTTATCAATGACTTCAAATAAAAGCCGAAATCCAGACATTTGGACCCCAATTATCTATATTTAAAGATTACATAAACAAGTAGTATTTTTTTATAGCCCAAAAAAATTATATGCCACATTATCTGCATCGTAACGCTAAATCTTAAGTTAAACTGCCAGTAGTTTTATTAGATTATCCTTATCTATGGATAATATTCTTGCTTGGCAAATCCCTGTTTATATTCTCATAATATGTCGGTCGCTGTTTATTTTTGATGCTGTATTGTAAGGAACAACAGACGGTTTTTTAATTTTGTTTTTAAATATAATTTTAAATAAACTTTCAAATTCAATACAGATATATATTATTTTTCTAATGTCCAACTAATATTAAATAGAAAATTGTTCATTTTGTGATATTTTTTTTCAATATGGTACACAGTGTGATAACACAGACTACTCAAATTAAAAAAGAGGATGGCCTAGCTGATTTAATCGGACATTTCGGAAAATGGCAATGTATAGTACTAATAACGGTCTCCTTGGTGAAGTTCTCATCAGGATGGGTGCAAATGGCGATTTTATTTTTGACTCCAAGTTTAAATTTTTGGTGTAAAACGTTTGAAAATTCTGAAGGGATTGGGGAAAATATGACTTGTTATGGGGACTGTGTGGAGTACGAGTACGACACGTCCCCATTCGGCAACACTATCATATCGGAGTGGGACCTCGTGTGCAGCAGGAGCTGGCTCGCAAGTTTCACGCAGATGGTGCTGCAATTTGGAATTTTGATTGGTAGCGTCCTGTTTGGATTTCTTTCAGACAGGTAATTTTTTTTTCAATTATTTTTCTTATTTGTAGATTTCTTCACTCATATCAATATGATACTTCGTTCTCCCATTCCAATTTCTCATCTTTTATAAAAATAAAGATAATAATTGAACTGAGGCCAGTCGTGGCGCAGCGGCACGAAGTGTGACTGTAAAAACCGACTGGTTGTGGGTTCGATCCCCACTCGAGGAGATGAAATATTTACTTAAATTTATATTTCCATTTCTTCGCTCTGGTGTCGAGGTTAAGCGCGGCGTTGAGTTCTGCCACTCCACACGCAATGCCTCCAGAATTCGGCAGAAAATGGGGAACGGAGTGTCTTAATACTAGGTTCCCTCTGCCTACCCTGCTGTGTACGGGATACAGCGTGAAGCTGATTTTTTTTTTAATAATTAAACTGAAGTAACTGATTTGCATTTATTTTTGCGTTTTCAATCGCATCTTTGTGTACTTATATACATTATAAATGGGCAATACAACATTTCACTAATTTAGAAACACTCGAGGACATAACATATTTAATTTCATGCCATTCTGACTACGAAGCATAGCGCGGCGTTGTTTTTCGCCACTCAACGCGCCCAGAATTCGGCGGAAAGTGAGTTCCGTACAAAAATTGGAAGTCTCGAGCTTCTTTTTATTATTTTTTTTAGGATTTACCCACAAACGTATAGTTTAATTTTTTTTCCTAAGCTAATACTATCTCTAGATACTAGGTGCCAAATTTAAGAATTCTAGGTTAACTGGAAGTATTCTATTAATTTTGATTTCCTTTATAGTATTGAAATACGAATACGTTTTTTACTATTGAAAACTATTATTTTTTAGGGTTGAACCACAAATGTGTAGATTTCAGATTTTTTCCTGAACTGTAGATGCTAGCTTACCAAATTTCATAATTTTATGTTAACTGAAAGTACCCTATTAATTTTGATTCCCTTTATAGTATCGAAATATCCGTTTTTTTGCTATTTAAGGCTATTATTATTGAGAATTTGACCTCAAATGTATAGTTTACAGATTTTTACTAAATTAGTACTACCTGTAGATACTAGTTACCAAATTTCATAATTCTATGTTAACTGAAAGTACCCTATTAATTTTAATTCGCTTTAAATAAATTAATTTAAATTTAAATTTAATTAATTTAATTTTAAATTTATTTATTAATTAATTAAATTTGCGGTTTTTCCTATTTAAGGCGATTATTTTTTATATATTAGAACTAGTACTACCTGTAGATACTGATGTTGATTTCCATGATAGTGGACGGACGGACGGACAACAAAGTGATCTTATATAAGGGTTCCTTTTTTCCTTAAAAGGTACATAACCCTTAAAAAGAAAAAGCCAAGTGAAACATTATTGGAGACTAAATACGTTGTCATTGGCCATTGAATTATAGTTGGCCCTACATATTTCATATAGGAAATTGTAAAACTATTTTGATATCTTTATCATGATAATATAATAAAATATAGTTTTCATATATATAATAAATAATAGTAGATAGTTTTATTTATTTTAAAACCAGAATTTATAAACCGCTCTCAAATCTGAGACCGATCTCGAGATACCGTTTTCATTCATAAATTACATTTTTATGCAGGGTAGGCAAAGAGAGCCTAAAGTTTTGCTTTGCTTGCCATTTCCCGCCGAATTCTAGAGGCATTGCATTGTGACCTCGACACCACAACGAAGAAATGAAAATATTTAATATTTAATTTCCTCGAGTGGGAATCGAACCCACAACAGTCACTTGTGCCACGGTGTGGCACCCTTACTGAATTAATTGTATTTATGCTATTTTCATTGCTGGCTTTATAATTAGGCAGATCTTGCTATAGATATGCGGTAACAATCACAACACAGACACGTGAAGTGATAAAAGCATTAAAAAAATAAACAATGACTTTCAGAATGTACAAAATACCTCTGCAAAACAGTGAATTGAATGATTTAGCAAGTCAGAACGTACACGAGTGGAGTGGAGTCAATAAAATTAAGATTACAATGTATTGTAACAAAAATACTCAGATTAATATATATGGATTAATATAAATGATACGTTACAAAAGATTAGGGTATAGTAAGAATTGATGATAACCGAAAAACTAATAGGTACTACAGAGTACACATAGAAAGCATGTTTTTAAACATTTTTATATAATCTATAAAATAATTAACATTTTCGGTCAAGTTCGAATCGTACTCATGAACCGAGAGTTCCGTACCAGTTTCATGGATGGAGATACACCAAAAGAATAACTAATTAAGTTGTTATTTTGTATCAAATTAAGTACAGATTAAAATTTGTACGTAATGTTTTTTTCTGTGACACAAATACAATAAATTATAAATTTGTAAGTTTTAACGTCTTATCAAATTTCGTAAGTATATATCAACGGGAAATACCCACACAGTTTTGATAGAAATATATGCGACAAATAACAAAGCATAACCCCTCATATTTCATCGTCATTTTTGTACTCTAAAAACATTGACATATCTAACCTTTAAGCGATCTTGTAAAAAATAGTCTTGACAGACGGAAAGACAGAAAAACAATATAGTTATCTTATAAGGATTTTGAGGTATGTACCCTAAAATACCCTTGGCACATACATACATGCAACATACAGGTGCAATAGTGCAATGTCGGTACGTGTCGTTTGTAAGTTATGAAATAATACTGCGGGATGTTTATATACACAGTGTCAGAAGCTTTTTTTTCTTGAGACACAATTTTTTAGTGGTTACTTCCAAAAGTTATTTTTTTTTATACGTTTTCTAAAAAAAATAAACCACATAAACGAACAAATAAACGAAGGAGCCGAAGAACCTATTCAAAGAAATATCAAGTAAAAATATAGAGTATTTCTTTGAATATTAAGTCATTTTTTATCTTTGTGTTGAAATAATTACGACTTAAGCTAAACTGTTAAGAAGGTAATCTTCACCAACCATTCAATTTTGTTTACTTTGTAGTTAGTACTATGCACAATTGTACTTTAAAAATACATATATTTATCAACAGTCAAATAAATAAATAAGAAGAATAAGATGTTTCTAAAGTAATTTTTTTGCCCAGAATCTTACCAGCGCGATTCAAAAAACGATGCTTTATGCACAGCGCCATCTATTTAAGGCTTAAAGTTAAGCTGTAACTGTTCGGATAGTTCAAAAATACTGTTTTTAACTTAAATTTCACCTAACATAAAATTATATTAACCGAAAACGATGTTGTGGTAATGTATTAAAATGATTAATATTCTTCCCAACGAAATTAATGTTTAACTCAACAGTATGTTTTATGCGTTATCAAGATAAGTTAGTACACACTATTTGTTGTCAATAGATAGCGTTACATGTGTCTATTTCGACTATCTCAAATATAAACTTCTTGAAAACTTAAATACAAATATCTTTTGAAAGATTAAAGCGATTACAATGAAATAAAAACTAAAACTTACTCTGAGATGCTTGCATATTTTGTGTATAAAAGTTGCTTAAATTTATTGTGTACTTTTTACGTATCACATAAATAGACAAACAGATAAACAGACAAAAAATCCAAAAATGTTGGAAATAGATTCTGTAACTTATCCTTTAATACCTTGGTTAGTTTTTTTTTATATTTTCAATGTGCAGAAACGACTTTTCTACAGATTTATTATAAGTATAATTTATCTAAATAGATACTAAATTAAGAACGGAATGGTATATTATTTAATTGATAATACATTTCTAATTTAAATATTACTTCTTTTAATGCCTACTACCGCTTTCAAAATTTGTTCGTTTCACATTTTTATTTAAGTTTTGATGGACTTAAGAAAAAAAGTATTACAGAAACATTTGTTTCTTTTCAGATACGGCAGAAAGAACACATTCATTCTATCAGTGGTAGCTCTCGTCGCATTCGGATTTGGCATCCCTTTCTCCCCTGACTACATAACATTTACAGTCCAAAGATTTTTCCTAGGAGTTGCAACAGCCGGAACTATGGTTATTTCTTTCGTAATCATTATGGAAATAATTGGGTCGAAATATAGAGAAATTTGCGGATGTCTCTTCCAAATCCCTTTCATTGTGGCTCATATGTCTGTGCCCTTATTTGCATATTTCTACCGAGATTGGAATGACTATACTTTAGCTTTGGCGGTGCCAGCTGTAGCATATGTGCTATATTTCTTCGTGCTAACAGAATCTCCAAGATGGTTGATCTCGATGGGCAAGCTGGATGAAGCTACAGAACTTGTGAAGAAAGCTGCAGCAATGTAAGTAGTGAAATATTAGTTACTTCCACATTTTTAGGATTTCATTTGAATCCCTATAAAGCTTCTCATGAAATTTATCGCAACGTCGTGATGCTTAAATACTGTTTTATGTAATTTTTTTTTAGTAGCTATAGTTATAAAGATTTTCTATTAAAATGCTACAAAAAACTATTACCTATGTATAGATAGAAGTCAACAATAGAATTGCTTTTATAAATTTCAGGAACAAACTCCCAACATCCAAAGTGGAGGAGACCTTAAAAATAATGGCGGAAGAAATACAATCAAAGTCCACCGAAACAAAGCCAAATTACCTTGACTTATTGCAGGGACCTTTACGTTTAAAGACTTTATGTTCTTGCTATATCTGGCTCATAACTGGACTAACTTACTACGGTTTCAATCAATACATCAGTCAGACTAGCTCCGATCCATTTATTACTGTAGCTGTCGTCGGTGCTATCCAAGTAAGTATCGAAATGAAGAGAGTCAACTCACCAATTAATAGTTTTGAGACAATAAATAATCTTTAATTTCAGCTGCTAGTCAGATTTTATTCAGATTTAGATTGATTTGGTTTTAACGTTGTTAATTTAAATTATTTAAAATGCATGAACAAACTTAGATCAAATTTAGAAAAAGAATGAAATTTTAAACTCTAAACAGTGGTAAACATTCAGCCTTAATTATTAAGTTTTGTCAATTTTTGTCAATATTTTATTTAAATTACAATACTTTTTTTTACACAAATTACGAAAAACTTTTATACAAATTACGAAATCAAGTATGTCATCATGATGCGGTGGCACAAACGTGTGATTGTAAGGCTGTAGTTCTGATTTCCACTCGAGAAATGAATTATTATTTATATTTTTTTAAATTTCCACTTTCTGGTAACAAGGCAAAGCGCGACGTAGAGTTCCGCTATTCAAGATCTAATGCCTCATTCGGCAGAAAGTGGAGAATGGATAGAGAAACACTAGGTTCCCTCTGCCTACTAATGCTATAGGCGGGATACAGCGTTATCACACGATATTTTTTTCCTTTCTTTTCAGATACCATCCAATCTCCTCTCAATCTGGATCTTACGGCATTTCGGCCGCAAATTGGCCGTAATATCCTTCTTTATAATTGGAGGTATATGCGTTTTAATTCTAGGTGTTGTGCCAGACATTTTCTGGCTTACCCTAACCTTGGGTTGCGTAGGAGTTAGTGGCGCTACTATAGTCGGAGCCTGTATTTACATATATTCATCGGAAATATTCCCAACTGTTGTAAGAAATATGGGTGTTGGTGCATGTTCTATGTCTATGAGAGTAGGATCTATGGTAGCTCCGTTCATTGCCAACTTATCTGCAACAGTGCCTTGGCTTCCCACAGTTATTTTTGGTGTAACTGCCATATCAGCAGCTTTAGTTTGCTTGATGCTTCCTGAGACCAAAGGCACTGCTTTGCCTGATAGCCTTAAAGATACAGAATCGAGTTAGTTTATATATATTTTATCATTTTTATTTTTTTTATGTGTAATTTGTATATGTATATTTTAAGTGTGATATGTATATGTGTAGTAATTTTTGTTACAGTTAAAAAACTGAATGGGATTGATTGATAAATATAAATGTATTATGTAATTAAATGATTATATCGTATCGCTCACCTGCCAAATCTTTCTACATTTGGGATAATTATTTTAATGTCCCTGATTGTTCAAAATTATTTGAGTGTATTGTTATCTAAAACGCAAAACGAAGATGGATACTAAATTCTTTAAACATAACTGTTGAAGATATATGAATATTAAATTAAATTAAATTAGTCTCACGCTGCATCCCGCACACAGCAGTGTAGACAGAGGTTACCTAGTTGTAAGACCTAGATTTACCTAACCTAGAGTAAAATTTAAGAGATATTGGTAATATTTTTAATATGTAATTGACACGTTTTGTAAATATTTTACTTCTTTTGATTTTTATTTAATTTTTATAGTAATCGTAGCCGTATAAGAGTTTAATTAAAATAGAGTTAATTAATATAGCCATATAACGTTTTTATAAAGGTTGTATTTATAAAGTAGCTTTAGCTAAGTGAGGACCGAGACAAATTAATTATTTATTGTAATAGTTATAGAAATTTAACAATTTTCATTGTAAATAATTTGAATCCTTAGTGCTTAAAGTTAAATTTTATCTCGATTAATATATGGGCGAAGAAATGGGGGAGGGGAGAGATTGTTCCGTGCGCACCCCAGAATTGTAACTAACAAAAAATTATGCCTGAAACATTTTACAAAAATGTCCATTCGAAGTTTAAAGCCAAGCCCTCTCCAAAAGTATCTCTAGAGACACCATTGGATTCATGCTTCAAATTATTGCAATATAATACTTTATATACCAAAGATATTACAAAAGGCAAAGCTTACCTTTTCCAAAAAGCAAGCAAAACGTATAATAATAAACTACTAAGTACAATAAAATTGTTTTTTTTCAACACCTTTGCAATGTTGTAAAGAAAATTAAATAACCATATTGTTTCATACATTTTATTTATTCATAAAACATTTATATCTAAGTCTTATTATTAAATTATTAGGTCCTTACATATGAAATTGGCGTTTTATTCTACTGGCCACTTAAACAACATTTTTTTCCTCTTTGATTAGGAATTCCAAATTCAAATTTATACAGCTATTTACACATATACTTCTGTTTCGTTACCCATGACGGGTATCTTATGTTTTTTCTGTTTGCGTCACTGAGTTTACAAAACAGAAAACTTGAAATATGACATTATTTACGAGTACAAGTCCCATCGTGGCATAGTGCTGCGGAAACGGCTCAAAGGGTTAATGATGTGTATCGCCATACAAAAGCAAAAGAATGTTTGGTTTCAAAGTTTTCCTTCACGAAATTTCGATTTGCAGAACAAGCCACATGAACAGCCGGAGACTTAAGTTGATAATGAAGAATTGAAGGTTAGTATGGAATATGATACATCGCAAACCACGTCCGAGTTAGCTAGGGGCTGCGATGTTAGTGATACAACTGTTTTAATTCAGTTGAAGCGAATTGTTTCATTACATTACTTAACCGGCACAATAATGAAAGGTTTTTACATCGAACCATCGAGGTTTTACATTACCTGTGATGACAAGTGGTTTCTCAACGGTAATCTGAAGCTGGACCCTAGCAAGTCAGCCAAATCCTGCCCCAAACGAAAATTGACCAAAAAAGAGTTACTTATAAGCGTTTGATGGGCTAGTGCCAGTGTCGCTCATTACAGTTTTCCAACAGATTACCATTTTTTTCATAGATAACTAAATTAAAAAAAAATAGATAACTAAATGTATCATATAAATATATTGCATAAACAAGTATTCGACTTTTGGTTCCTCCCATACTAAAAACCAATTTCATATGTAAAAACCTAATATTAATATTAATTAAATTATCATATACATGTATCACAATGTTGTTCTTGTTTTTTTGTTTTCCTCTACGGTAAAGCGTGTGTTCTTTAATTAATTCACTAAATCCAGGTCTGGACTACCTCACTACTCTCTCAGATTCTCAGATCACTACTTTCTCAGATTCTCTCTGTCTACCCTACGGGATAAACAAAAAAAACGTAATTTTTTTGACTTTACTAATTGAATAGAGGGAGTGCTAGTATAAGGCAGTTGTTTTATATATTGTAGTCTATTAAGTTATTCCCGCCAATTCTAGACTAAGCTGTATTAGTTATTTTGCTTAATTCTTGCAATACTAATCTATAGTTTTTTAAAATATTATAGAAAAATTTAAACTTTTTCTCAATTTTTTAAGATTTATATCAAATTTATTAATGACGCCAATTCAGTTAAAAATGTATATTAAATTCCATTCTAAACTCAATATTTAACGAATCCTATATATAATAGTAACTCAATTTCGATTTTTTCACATTATCAATAATAACTTAAAACTACTAATCACTTTATTGTTTCTTCAACCTCATTAATACTATCAGGCAGCGCAGTACCCTTGGTCTCAGGTAATAAAATACACACCAACGCAGCACTTATAGGAGCGACACCAAAAACTATCGTAGCCAGCCACGGTATCGTCACAGCAAAATTAGCAATGAAGGGAGCCACCATCGAACCCATTCTCATCGACATAGAACAAGCACCCATGCCCATATTCCTTACAACTGTTGGGAATAATTCGGAAGTGTATATGTAATTGCATGTAGCTACTATCGAAACACAGCTCACTCCCACGCAACCTAAAGTTAAGTTTATCCAGAACTTATCTGGAACTAGACCTAGTGCTACCACACATAGGCCTCCAGCAGTGAAAAATGTCATAACTGTTGTTTTTCGTCCAAAATGTTGTAGCAGCCATATGGAGATGAGGATTGAGGGGACCTGAAATGAGAAACAAGAATTAAATCAACCTCTTTTTCAAAATTAAAATAAACTTAATGAAAATTTTGTCATTAACTTGAGTTCAAATTATTCATAAAATTATCATTAAAATGATTTATCACATTTATCATTGAAATTATTCCTAAATTTATCATTATTATTTAAAATAAATGTTTATTTTAAACAATTTGAAATCCGTCTTTATATTTGGTAAAGAAGACTAAGACAATCCCTATATATTTAAATTAATAATTTCGATAGTGATACTTTTTGTATCTGTGTTCTTACTCGATTTTCGTTGCAGTCACATAGAGTTACATATACTTGATCTTTGTATAAAAATAAATATGATTTTTTTTAACTTCAATCTGTATCTCACACATAACAGGGTAGGCAGAAAGAACCTGAGAACTTAGTGCTAAGACGCTCCGTTCCTGTTCTCCACTTTCCGCAAACTCAACACCGCTCATTTTGTCTCATTGTGTTCATTACTTTTTTTTTTTTTACTTATGTACAGCTTAACTAAAAAAAACATCCATAATTAAGAAAAAATAGCAAACCTGTATAGCGCCCACTGCAGCTACAGTAATGAAAGGGTCTGAACTGGTCTGGCTAATATACTGGTTGAAGCCGTAGAACGTCAGTCCAGTTATCAACCACAGTATACAAGAACAAACTGTCTTCAGAAGTAGTGTTCCTTGAAAGAGATTGGAATAATTTGGCTTGGATTTTGTGGATTGGGATTGTATATCTTCGGACATCTGTTTAAGTGTTTCCTCTATTTTTGATGTTGGGAGACCATTCCTGGAATGATGTAGAGTTTAAAAGTTATTTCCTTATTTTAAAATGCACATTTTTGATAGGCGGTAGTAAATCAATAAGAATTAGAAAATAATGGATCTCGAAACCGCAGCTCCAAATGCTTTGATCACTCAGCCATAAGTTCTCATTAAGCTATGGTGATATTCTAATATGCTTTTTACAACTTTTGTTCATTATTAACACCTGTGTAAAAAATATTTTTAGAATTTTTAAAGTGTAATATTACGTTAAATATTTAAAAAAATATTCCTTAACGTGCTTTGTATTATTTCATTAGAAAATGTAAAAAATATTATAACGTTAATTTTTTACACTTTCAGAAACATTACCCACCCAGTGATATACTTTGTCTAATCAAATAGAGTATGTTGAAATCCTTTCGGGGGAATGAAATATTTATGTCATGTCTCTCTCGGGGGACCTTTTCTCTCTCTTGTAAAGAAACAAAGCGGGAAGTTCATTTCTGCTGCTCAACAAGCAATGCCTCCAGAATACGGCCGATAGAAGCCGATACGGGGAATGGAAGAGTCTTAATGGGAACGGAGTGTCTTGTGTTATGTTTCACGCCGATCCTGCTATGTGTGGGATACAGTTGAAGTAAAAAAAATTAAACCACATACCCAAAGTGAGACACTTTCCAGCTGCGCCTATTATGGCACACCTGAAAAATGTCTCACAGTAGGTGATCTTTAAAAAATTAAAATATAATCTTAATACTACTAAATGGCTTAATACTTATTAAATGGCTAATACTTACATTTTAGCTGCTTTTTCAACTATTTTAGTTGCTTCATCAACATTTCCCGAAGTGATCAACCATCTTGGAGATTCGGTCAATACGAAAAAATACCCCAAATATATCAAAGGTGGTATCGCCAAGGCTAAGCTATATTCATTCCAATTTCTATAGAAGTAGGCGAACAACGGAATCGTCATATGTCCTATAGTGAAAGGAATTTGGAAGAGACAGCCGCAAATTTCTCGATATTTTGGTCCAACTGCTTCCATTACCATGACGAATGAGACGACCATGGTCCCAGCGGTCGCTAGACCCAGGAAGAATCTTAGAACTGTGAATGTGATGTAGTCTGGTGCGAAGGATACGGAGAATCCGAATATGATTAGTGTAGATATTGATATAAGAAACGTATTTTTTCTGCCGTATCTGAAATTTATCAAAAATGTACAATTAGTTATTGTAGTGCCGTAGTCAGGCATGTACGCAAGCATATGTAGCTGTACGTGATAGGTCGTAAGTTCGATAATTACTCGAGGTAATTAATTATACATTTTTCTTTCCTGACTCTGGTAACGAGACAATCGCGGCATTGAGTTCCGTTACTCAGGACGCAATGCCTCAAGAATTCGAAGAAAAATGGGAAACGGAGTGTCCTACATCAGGTTGCCAGGTTCCCTGCCAGGTACCTGACCTGCTATACGCAAAATACAGCGTAAAGCTAAAAAAAATATATAGTAAATTTTGACTGAAAAGATATCTATGGTGCCATAAACAAATAAGTGAGATACATAATTTCTACTCCGCTTTAATGCCTACTAATCTGTATATTTTTATCTTAATTATTTAAAATACATATTCAATCATTGATCTAATAAGAAAAGAGCGGTAAAGATTTACTGTGGCTACGTCGTGTGATGCAGGATGTGGTCGTATCTAAATACGAGATAAACATCCTCACAAATAGGATTTGAATCCACAAAAAAATGTACTCAAAACACGTGCAAAGTCACGTTTCATACAAAAAAATAATCTTTTCTGTAGCTACATTTTTAAAGTTAGTTTTTATCCTAGAGATCTTAGTGCAGAAAGAAATAAAACATTATATTCAAAAATAGTCAAGTGCGAGTTAAAATTGTACACTATTTTGAATGACATTTAATTCCTTTATTACTTCTTGAATTTAATATTTATTTTTTTTAGCTTTACGCTGTTTACCGCACATAGCACGGTCGGCAGAAGGAATCTGAGAACCCATTTTTCATTTACTAGCTCTGGTCGCTAACACGGAGTTGAGCTCTGCAACTTAATACGCAATGTCTAGGAAATTAGAAGGTCCATGGGCAACGGAGTATTTTAAAACTAGGTTCCTTTTGGATACAATTTTAACGATTCATACAAAAAATAAGAAATAAGATGAACAAAAAGCAGACTTCGGAAACGGAACCCTACTTCACAAATATATTTATTTGAAGACACCTAACAATTGCTGTATCATATAAATTACAATTGTTTATGTTTTTATACACATTGAATCTATTTTTTTATTTTTTGTCGTATTTATTTCATGTTACTTAGTAATTTAAGATCATTTCTTAAGATGGCATCTATAGATAAAATAGGTCACGATTCTGCAACTAAGTTTATTTTTTTTAACTCAATACCCCGCACGTGACAGTGTAGCCAGAGGGAACCTGGGAACCTAGTGTAAAAACACTCCGTTAAAAAGACGTCCATATATTTTATAAATCTTTACAGTGATGATAATACTATTGAAGCCTAATAGACATGACTGACTGAACAAGAATGGTTTTGAGTTGAAAATTTATTGTAACAATCAATATAAAAATAGGTTTTAACTGGTTTGCTTAGATTAAATGTTTTGAAGTTATTAATTAGCAGTGAAGAGAAAAATAATTTAAAAAGTATATATTAAATAATGATGAAGAAGTAAAATTATCATTTAGCCAGCAGCCTGGGTTCGAATCACGCTAAGCACAATTATTTATGTTTTATAAAAAACATTAGTTAAAAGTAGATAACTTTCATTATATGCTATAATATAAATTAATAAACTAACGTTACCTTCAATATATATTGTAATAAAAATAATTAAAAGGTTAAAATTCTGTGAAATATTAAAATTTTGTTATTTCATCAGGATCACTAAAAAAGTGAATGCTAGTTGAGTATAATGTTTAAATTTTACTGTTATATTTGTACATTGCATTGCGTTCTAAATAGCAATAGATAGAGATAACGGCTATAATAGAATATTTGTTTATGATAAATAAGCAGGAAAACGTGAGATTTTTAGTTTAATTTTCATTACATCGCTCTGGTAACACGTGATGTCTATAGAATTCGGCGGAAAGTGGGAAACTGAAGTAATTTAAGGAGAACGGAGTGTGTTAGAGGTTCCCAGGTTCCCTCGGCCTACCCTGCTATGTGCTGGATAGAGTGTAAAGCTAAAAGACATGTATGCATTAAATAATTTAATCTACCTATCATACTATATAATAGCAATTAGTTACAAAATTAATATTTATATTTACCTGTCAGAAAGGAATCCAAACAAGATGCTGCCCATCAATATTCCAAATTGCAGCACCATCTGCGTGAAACTCGCGAGCCAGCTCCTGCTGCAGACGAGGTCCCACTCCGATATGATAGTGTTGCCGAATGGGGACGTGTCGTACTCATACTCCACACAGTCCCCATAACATTTCATATTTTCCCCAATCGTAGTGGAATTTTCGAAGGTTTTACACCAAAAAGTCAATTTTGGGGTCAAAAATATGATCGTCATTTGCACCCATCCTGAGGATAGCTTGACTAGGGATATTGATAGGAGTAAAATGCATTGCCACTTCCCGAAATGTCCGATTAAATTGGCTAAGCCGTCCTCTTTCTTGATTTGGGATGATTGTGTGATAGTTATGTGTACCATTTTGTGTTTGCAGCTATTAAGACGTTGCTATCCTGAAAAATAAAATAAAAATAAAACATTTAATTTTTTTCAGTTGTAGTCACTCGATTTTCGGTATTTACCAATAAATAATTATATATTTGCAAATACCGAAAATCTGATCTTCGGGGTATTTTTTTATTCTTCACGTTATGGGTGAAGGAATAGGAAAAGGAGGAGGAAGGGGGGAGGGGGTTCAGTTAGTCCGCGGCCCTCTATTTATGCTCATGAAGTGTCTTAAAAGTATGTTCCCTCTGTCCACTCTGATACATGTGGGAAATTGTGTGAACCTTAAAAATCGATAAAAATCATCACGTACTAAAACTGAAGCGTTTTACATTGAATATTCTTATTCCACCCTCTATTTTTTCTATCAACACTGAGAAAATAGAAAAAATATTTAAAATAAGATTATTATCACTGATTAAATTCAAAACAGAGGCCGGTCGTGGCGCAGCGGCACGAGGTGTGACTGCAAAACCGACTGGTTGTGGGTTCGATCCCCACTCGAGGAGATGAAATATTTATTAAATTTATATTTCCATTTCTTCGCTCTGGTGTCGAGGTTAAGCGCGGCGTTGATTTCTGCCACTCAACACGCAATGCCTCCAGAATTCGGCAGAAAGTGGGGAACGGAGTGTCTTAACACTAGGTTCCCTCTGCCTACCCTGCTGTGTGCGGGATACAGCGTGAAGCTAATTTAATTTTTATATAATTTTAAATTCAAAACAACCATTGTGTGAACTTCAAAAAACGTCAAAAATAAGAGGAGCCACAAGAAAATATTAACAAAAAAGACCAAAATAAAAAAATATACAAACGAAGAACGAAGAAACGACGAACGAAGAGTAAAACTCACAATTATCACCTACTCTATGCAACAACGTCCCTATATCGTTGAAACTTAGTTAGCAATCTAATAAAGAGTTCAGTATTTAACTTAACTATTCAAAACGAATATAACATCTGTATTTCCCTTTTAGGGTAACTTGTATCGAGTCAAGGGTAACAATTGTAACCGATAATAGCTGTAAATCTTTATCAAGGTCCTTTCCAAAAAAGTACTATATTTATATGGAAAAATATTAACGAAAAATAGAATATATAGTTTATGGTATTAAAATTGTTAGTTTTTCGAGGTCGTCGACTAGTTTCGGACGCGTCGGTTGTGGATTCGATTCCGTTTTAGGAAACCAAATATTTCATATTCCTGGTAAGAAGACAAAGTACAATGTTGTACTCGAAAAACGGTCAAAAAGTAGAGAACGGAGTGTCTTAACAGTAGATTTCTTTAACCCTGCCGAATTCTGGAGACATGGCGTGTTGAGTCGCGAAACTCAACGCCGCGCTTCGCCTCGACACCAGAGCGAAGAAATGGAAATATAAATCTAAATAAATATTTCATTTGCTCCTGTGGGGATCGAACCCACAACCAGTCGCGTTTACAGGCACACTTTGTGAGTGTAAGGCACCACCCATTATTATGGGCACCGGGTCCATAACACAGCTTACGAGTAGACTGTGGGTGGCATTCGTCTGTCAGTTGATATAATTATCATATCAAAAAATACATATGTATCAGGTAAATGTCACCTATAATTTTAATAATTTATATATATTTTGAGAATAGTCGTAGCGCTGGGGCAAAGAGTGTGACTGTAAAATCGACTGGTTGTGGGTTCGATCCCCACTCGAGGAGATGAAATATTTACTTACATTTTTCATTTCTTTGCTCTGGTGTCGAGGCAAAGTGTGGCGTTGGGTTTCACCACTCAACACGAAATGCCTCCAGAACTCAGCGGAAAGTGCAGAACGGTGTGTCTTAACACTAGGTTCCCTTTGCCTACCCTGCTTTGTGCGGGATACAGCGTGAAGTTGATTTATTTATTTTATCTATATATATTGAATGGGCCATCGTAAAATAGCGAAACATCACATGACTGCAAACGCGACAGTTGTAGGTTCGATTACACTCAAAGAAATATATTACTTTCATTTGCTCGCTCTGGACACAAGTGAAAGCGCGACGTTCAGTTTCTTGTTCTTCGTAAGTCAAATTTGAGAAATAATCATTTTATTACATTAATAACGTCTGAATAGTAAACAATATTGTAGTCTTCAATGTTGAACATATTCGGAACTAAGCAATAATATTACGCAACTCAACGCCGCGCTGTGTCCTATGAAAGCGAGAAAATGGTATTAAATTATTCCCTAGAGTAGAGATCGTATCCACAACCACCGCGTTTGAAGGCAAGCGTTGTCTCGCTTGGCCTCGATGGCCTAAATTTTATTATAATATATCAAAAAATAGGCCTTTAACGTCCTTTTATGTTATATTTTATAACTTTTGATTACCAAACATCCATTACTGATTGATATTTACTAAAACGGTTACTTTTGGTTCCACGATCTTGACCCAAGTTGCTTAATACAGATGTAGCTAAAGGTTTCGTCATACATGTGATGGTTTTGTTATTACAAACTGAAATATTTATTATATTCATATGAGCTACAAAAGGCATAACCGATTTGTACTTTGGATAAAAAATTTAAAATATTTTTTTTGTTTGCTGTCCCGCACACAGCAGGGTAGGCAGAGGGAACCTAGTGTTAAGACACTCCGTTCCCCACTTTCTGCCGAATTCTGGAGGCATTGCATGTTGAGTGGCAGAACTCAACGCCGCGCTTAACCTCGACACCAGAGCGAAGAAATGGAAATATAAATTTAAGTAAATATTTCATCTCTTCGAGTGGGATTCGAACCCACAACCAGTCGATTTTGCAGTCACACCTCTTGCCGCTGCGCTACGACCGGCCTCTATAATAACATTTTTTATAATAATTTCATTAAAGGCCAGTCGTTCCGCAGTGGCACAGGGTGTTATCGTAAAATCGAATGGTTGTGGGTTCGATGCCCATTCGAGTAAATTAAATATTTACTTAAGTTTATATTTCAATTTGTTCGCTCAGGTGTCGAAGCAAAGCGCAGCGTAGAGTTCTGCCACTCAACACGCAATGCCTCCAGAATTCGGCAGAAAGTGGGGAACGGAGTGTCTTAACACTTAGTTTCCTCTGCCTACCCTGTTGTTTGCGGGATACAACGTGAAGCTTTAAAAAATATATAATAAAGCTCGAAGAAGAAGTAGAGGAAGAGTATCTTAACACAAGGTTCCCTTTGCCTAACTTACTCTATGCAGTATATAGCGTGAATAAAAAAAATATCTACTTACAAAATACCTAAATCGTAAATTACAGTGACGTAACGTTACGTTATAGCAAATTTATTATTTTCTTTCACTATAAGTGAAGTAACATTTCAAATAGGGCTCAGAACTAACAATTATATGAAATTTGATAGTTTTTTTTATTACGTAGGTTCAATTTGTAATAGATATACATCATTTTTCTTATGAATTTAATTAATGATTGCGTCCAAGTGCGTGTCTAATTTTTTAATTGAGGGTTCCGTATTGTTTTATGGCAATTATCTTAGGAAATTGTGGGTATGGTATCATTTTATAAGTTATGTAATATTTTTTTTGTTATTAAATCATATATTATTGTGAGAAAGACAGAACTAGTGTTAAGATACTCTGTTCCCCATTTATCGATATTAATTTTTTTTCGACTTCACGCTGTATCTCGCATGTAGCAGGGTAGTCGGAAGGAGCCTAGTGGTCAATCGAATTCTGAAGGCATTGCGTGTGGAGTGGCGGAACTCAAACTCGCTTTAGCGAGGAAATTAAAATATTAAACATTTAATTTCCTCGAATGGAAATCGAACCAATAACCGGTCGCGTTTACAGTCGCATACTTCCGACCCATGATTATTTACTATGCTTTTACTATAGTAACGTTTATCTGTCTTTCATAGATAGATAAGACAGAGGGAACCTAGTGTTAAGACACTCCACTCCAGGCCGAGTTCTGGAGGCATTGTGTGTTGAGTGGCGCAACTCAACATCGCTCTTATTAGCTCTTTATTTATTAGCGCATATTAGCCTCGAAACCAGAGCGAAGAAATGAAAATATAAATGTAAATAAATATTTCATCTCCTCAAGTGGGGACCGAACCCACAACCAGTCGATTTTACAGTCACACTCTGTGCCCCTGCGCCACGACTGGCCTCTGATAGATAAGACTTGCCAAATCTTGCATTATCATCATTGCGGTGGCCTCGTTAATAGAAATGCCTCACATTTTTTATCTTTTAAGGCCACTCAAATGTATTTAATACTTGAAGCTACATACAAACGGAAAACCTGATTCTCTTGAACGGCCAATGACCTTTTGACATACGCATACGCATCTAAATCGAATTAATTTGTATGCGTATTTTCTTTGATTATGGTACAAACGACGTGTGGTAGTCAATACGATGGTTGTAAGTTCGATACTTGCTCAGGGTCATGATGGCTACTAATTTACATTTCTCCGTTGTGGTGAGATATAGTTCGGCGTTAAGTACTGTTTATTGAACACGCATTGTTTCGAAAATTGGTGTGTGGGGAACGGAGACTTTATTATCTGCTTCATGGAGCAGTGGAACAGTGATGTAAAGATATGCGATAGTTTTTAGTTTGAATTCTACACAGGATAGTAAAACAAAACATTGCTTTAACTTCTCTTATTCAATGTTTTTTTTTCGAAATAAGTAGCAACAGAGAACAAAATGTCTTAACACTAAATTATCTTTGTTATATATAAGAGGTAGATTAAAATTAAAATCAGCTTCACGCTGTATTCCGTACAAAGCAAGGTAGGCAGAGGGAACCTAGTGTTAAGACACTTCGTTACCCACTTTCTGCCGAATTCTTACCTCAAAAGAGGTAGATAATAAACTAAAAAAAAAATGTAGGTGAAAACAAATGAGGCCAGTCGTGGAGCAGCGGCACGAGGGGTGACTGTAAAAGCGACTGGTTGTGGGTTCGATCCCCATGGCTCTGGTGTTAAGGTTAAACGCGGCGTTGAGTTCTGCCACTCAACACGGAATGCCTCCAGAATTCGGCAGAAAATGGGGAACGGAGTGTCTTAACACTAGGTTCCCTCTGCCTACCTGCTGTGTGCGGAATAGCATGAAGCTGATTTATTTATTTTAAAAATGTAGGTTCGTGATGAAGTCGCGGTCTATAGGCCTTGTGAGAAGGTTACAGTGAAGGAAAACGAATACACTACAATAGGCTATATCTAAAAGATTCCAGTTTAAATATTCTTAGAGGAAAGTAACTGACTGTTCATTGTTAAATATTTATATTTCTATATAAACATTTCTTCTATTCAGTTCAGTTATTTGTGGTATCATTTGTGGTATAAATCAGTAAAAAAAAATATGTCTGTATTTTGATTATATATGAATAAAAATAAAACTAAAACAAAAAGGAGGGGTGGTGGTGTGTTATTTAAAATAACTAATAGGACCTAAATCTACTATTGTTATTAATTTTTGTCTGTCTGTGTGTTTGGCTGTTTAACTGTTTGTACACGCACATCTTCTGAACTACTAGACCGATTTTAGTTTATCTTTTTTCGTCGTATAGCTAAGGCTAGGCTATTTCGACTTTTCGCCGTTTTAAATATTTCATTCTCACACGGTCGCGTCTATGTATAAGTTATTGTTTTTTTTTAAATTAATGCTAAATCCTATTAGATGGATTTCAACATCTTCGGATTCAGTTTCGAATATTGGAGCCATTGCGTATTGTGAGAAAATGATTTTTTAAATATTTCTTTACCACGAGTTCGAATCGAACCCACAACGGTCGCACTTACAGTTAGATATGAAGTTATAAAAAAATATGTATCCATATTTTATTATTCTAATCCAAGCGAGCAAAGCCGTGATCTGAGAAATAGTAAAAATTTAAATAATCATAAGAAATTTACTATTTTAAATTTAGGTCAAGAATAATTAGTTTATTAATAGTAAATTTTAATAAACCTGTCTAGTGCCTAAGCAATAATAATGCAATTTGGAACCTACCGTAACCAGTTACCCCTAGAGGATTGAGGTGAATTTTTACATACACGTTTGGCTTAGAGTTACCTTCCTAAAATGTTTAATTAGGTCATAATTGAGGTTTTTTACCAAATCGTATTAGGCGGATTTCAACATCTTCGAATGGTGTTGGTTGAAATGCAGACAAGTTTCCAGCAGAAGAGACAACACTGCGAATTAGAGATAAGACTAAAGTATTGGCCAACTGGACCAGATAACTACAATATTATATTTTTTTAGCAAAGCAAACCAATGTCAAGACACTCCTCGAACAGGACCCTCATTTTTTGGCTGAATTCAAAAAACTCCGTGTTAGCGGAACTCAACGCTGCGCTTTTTCATATCTAAGGGCTAACACAAATATATGTAACATAATATGTTGGTATTACAGTGGGAATCAAACTCACAACTATCGTGTTAACAGACAGACTCTGTCCTCTACATATTATAATTATATAATAACAATTTTATACGTGTGGTAGGTACTTAAAGGATAAATTAAATAAGGTTTCCTGTCGATGATCTTGAATATCGTCAGATATATTTGTATTTTTGTTTTTCCTTGTATTTATATATGTGACATTAAACCTATACAATGTATCTAAAACTAAAAGTTTACTATGCTAAAAAAAAAAAAAAATCAGATTCACGCTGTACCCCGCACACAGATCCTTACCATCAGGGTAACCAGAGGGTACCTAGTGTTAAGACACTCCGTTCCCCATTTTCCGCTGAATTCTAGAAGCAGTGCGTGCATGTGGAGTGAAATATTTATTTAAATTTATATATTCAAATTTTGCTTTGATAAAGAGGCAAAACGCGGCGTTGAAATTCCTACACCATAGCCGCTAGCCTCTAGATTCCGACAAGTAGTGAACGGAAGTCTTTTAGTGTCTTAACACTAGGTTCCCGGGTCCCTTCTGCATATGCTAAATGTATCGTGAAATTATATAAATAGACAAATAATAAATTAGAACCCACACAAAATGTTTTTAATTATATATTATAGTATATCTAATAGACCACAAAGAAAGACATTTGATTTTTTTATTAAGTCAACGAGACTCATGTATGTATGTACAGACTAACAAGAAACGAATTAGTTAAATGAAACAAAAATGTAAGAACAATATTTTTCCCGACCGGTGATGCTGTCAAGACCAGTCCTTCAATGGCAATCAATGGACTTTCCATTCGAAAAAAATATATACAAAAGCTGTAAACAAAAACTTTAAGTTAAATCTCCGGGGATCCCCTTTTAGGATATGAAAGTTTTTATATTAAATAATTTAATGATTATATTGGTCTCGAAGGTTACATGTAGGAACGATGTATTTTGCTGATTGGTGGCCCATCAAAGGTTGTATTAAAAAAATAAATTAAATTAAATTAGCTTCACGCTGTATCCCGCATACCGCAAAGCAGGGTAGGCAGAGGAAACCTAGTGTTAAGACACTCCCGTTCCCCACTCACACACACAAGTGGGGAAGGTTGTATTACTACTGTATAATATAATATTTAATTAAAACTAAGGTTCGACTATAAGAAAAGTGCGGCGTTAAACTTCAACTCTTAACACCGAAATTCTCAATATGAGACGGAAACTAGAATATAGCATATTTTCTGTTTTGGTTTGTTTTTTTATTATGGAATTCTGAACGTGCCAGTTGAACACTAATCACTTCGTAAATGTCACGTTGACTAAGTAGTACATATTGTTATGATTTTCGACTAGGTTGTTTCTGCTCACTCCACTCAACATAATAATAATATGAGAAAAAAAAAATAGCTTGACGCTGTATCCCGCACACAGCAGGGTAGGCAAAGGGAACCTAGTTTTAAGACACATCGTTCTCCCATTTCCGCCTAGTTCTGGAGGCATTGTGTGTTGAATGGCGTAACTCAACGCCGCACTATTGCATCGACACCAGAGCGAAGAAATGAAAATATAAATGTTAGTAAATATTATAATATATATGCTCGAGTGTGGATCGATCTCACAACCAGTCGAATTTACAGTTGTAGTATTGATGGAGATGAATAAAAAGTCTACTCACGGCTTACACTGAGTATATTCAACACCACTTTAGAGTACATATAGTTTTAACACCAATGATAAATCACGACACAGTTTTATACAAAAGTCAACCACAAACATATATGTAAAACAGAACACGATATATACTGATTTGGATAAAAACAATATAGAAAACAATGGAACGTATGGAAAGCGCATCGAGTGGCAAGCATCGACTGTTATATATAAAATATGCCGTCGACAAGAGGGTAGGCGTAAATGTTAGAACACCTTACCGGTTCGGTCGACGGCAGCGAGCGCTCTCATATAAATAAACTAAATACGAATACTTACTATAAAATATATAAATTAAATTAAATGTATGTTTGTGTATATAAGTGATAAATAAATAAATTACTATATTGAAATATATAAATGACACATATTAAATAAACTATAAATATAAATAATAGTTCCCTATACAGTCATATTTCGTGCCCCTGCGCCACGACTGGCCTCACTAATATGAATAAAATATATATAAATAGAAATAAATCTTTAAGTTAAACCGTCACGAAATTATAAATGACGATAATTTTAATTAAAATAAAAAGAAATAAATAAATTAGCTTCACCCTGTATCCCGCATACAGCAGGATAGGCAGAAGGAACCTAGTGTTAAGACACTCCGTTCCCCACTTTCTGCCGAATTCTGAAGGAATCGCGTGTTGAGTGGCACAACTCAACGCCGCGCTTTGCCTCGACACTAGAGCGAAGAAATGGAAATATAAATTTAAGTAAATATTTCATCTCCTCGAGTGGGGATCGAACCCACAACCAGTCGGTTTTACAGTCACACTTTATGCCACTGAGCCACGACTAGCCTCAATAATAATTTTAATTAAACTCATAAAAATAATTGAAAACAAAAACAATTGATGAAACTTCAAATCTTAAAGGATTACTTAGTTATGGCGTTTCGCGGGACCCAATTGGGCACAAATGATTATTTAATTATAGTTGACATTTTACATCAGACGCTGTATACAGATAAAGTAGAATTTAATGACATTTAATTTTATTATTATAGTAATTTAAATTTTAAATGTCATTTTTCAACAGTTTTGTAAACTGATAGTGTCAGTTTTAAATTAAGAAGTGGAGTGTATAACTTTTAAAAATATAGGTAATGGAAATGAAATCCTTTGTGAGGCCGTCGTGGCACAGTGGTGTAGTGTCTGGTCGAGAACGAGACAGTTGACGTTTTGATTTCCACTTACAGAAATCAGTTATTTCCATTTTCTCCCTCTATCCACGACAAACTGCAGCGCCAATTCTCTCACTCACAAAAAATTAGGCGATACGTGTTGAACGGAGTGTCTTAACACTAGGTTCCTTTTGCCTACTCTGTTATATGTGGGATTCAGCGTAAATATATTTTAGTTTAGTTTAATTATTTTAGGTCAACGTTTCGAGTAGGCTAGTTGAGCAGATAATGACTTTGCTAGTGTCTAGTTATATGGAGAACATCAGTAGGAGAATGATTATTAAAAGAGAGAGAGAGAGAGAGTGCATATTAAAAATTTATCCAGTAACGGATCAAGTTTTTAGATTTCAGCTTTTTTTTAATAAATTTATATATAAAATTTTAAATTTCCATACAATTTAATTTTCTTTAGCTATGGCGGTCGGTAGGCTTCACTGGGGCACAAATAATTTTATACAGAATGTCATCTGTAATGACGTTTTACTTTAAGCGCTGTTTACAGATAAAGCAAATAATTATTTAAATTATAACGAATTTAATGGTATTTATTATAATTTTTCAAAGCGGCACAGCATGTGAATGTAAACACGATGGTCTTAGGTTCGATTTCCATTAGTGGCACAACACAATTTCCTTTCATTTCCCCGGTCTGGTTACAAGACAAAGCGCGTCGTTGAATTCCAATATCCGATATACAACATCCGGTTTAGTAAGATAATATAGATTAAATTCTCTCTAAAATTTTTTTCTATATATTCTATAAATTAATTCTCTTTATATACACCAAAAAAGAGATACTAGTTAAACTATGAAAATTCTTGTCAAAAAATATTTTTGCTTATAAATTTGTAATTCTTATCACTTTGTTCCGTTTTTTATTGTATTTGTATCCGTTTTAATATATTTTATGTTACAAAAAATATATTATTATAAAATCGATTGATTTTTTTTTAAATTAATTTGAAGTTTTTTATTTTATTACGTTAAATGTAGGACATTAAAAAGGTCAATGTAAAAGAAATATAAAAAAAAATGTCAATATTGTATATATTTGTAAAAAAAAATGTTAACATTACATATTTCACAATTAACAAATACCTATGCATTTTTTTCTTTTAAATCACTTCATAGAACATACTTTTGCATTAAGCGTATAAATTATTTTATACCATCATATATGAGTTCTGTTCAGACTCGAGATAATGATTTTTTCATATTTTAGTAGCCAGGCAAAGCGCGGCGTTTAGTTCTGCCATTCAAAAATTCGGCGGAAAATGTCTGAATGGGGAACGTAGCGTTAACAGTAGGTTCCTTGCTATGTGCGGATGAAGCGCAAAGAAAAAATTAACTATGTATCATTTAAATTTGTAGATACTTTATATCATCTGTGGGAATACTGATATCAATTGTTCATCTTAATTTTAATAATATTATTAAAAACAAACATAAACTATTGTGGTGGGAAAATTTTAAAGAAATATTTTGATACTTTGCAACCAATTTATTCTCTTTATGTAGATGGCATTTAATATTCATAATAAGCAATTAAAAAATAAAACAATATACTTACAAAATCCATACATTTTAAAAACACATTTTCAAATATTATATTATGTTTAATAACTTTCAATTTAATTTAAATAAAAAGTAAACCAATAGATTGCAATGGTCCGATCAAATCGAGCACCTCACTTACACTGAGGTAAGGTAGATCTTTTCAATTCATATCATTGAGTTGCGTCTAAACTTTGAAATTAGGCATTTAGAAAATTGTCTGCTTCTTTTGCTTCACGCCTATTAAATTTTAAAAAAATAAATTAGCTTCACGCTGTATCCCGCACACAACAGGGTAGGCAGAGGGAACCTAGTGTTAAGACACTCCGTTCTCCACTTTTCACCGAATTCTGGAAAGCATTACGTGCTGAGCGAGGAAATTGGAATATAAATTTAAATAAATATTTCATTTGCTCTAGTGGGGGTCGAACTTACAACCAGTCGTGTTTACAGTCACACTTTGTGCCTCTGCGCCACGATCTGGTTATCTATTAAATTTATCTTCATATAATAAAATGAATACAGAAAATCGAGTATTATGCTTAAGATTAAGATATCTTAAGATTGTTATTCATTTATTCAAATAACACTATATTTTGAATGGCGGAACCCTAGCTCGGTATTTATTTTATCGGGACAATGAAATAAAATATAATTATACTTATAATAGACACAGATATTTATTTAGCTGTGACAAAGTTTATATTGGTACGAGTTTCAACGCACATCTTTTGATATTTCAAGAAATTTGTAATACAATTTGGTGAATTAATATATATTTTTAATACTATTGTTATGAGGCCGTCGCTGCCCAAAAGCACAAGATTGAGGCTATAAACGCGACGGTTGTGGGCTCGATCCCCACTGGGGAGATTGAGATATTCAATATTTTCATTTTTTTCGCTCTGATGATGAGGTAAAGCGTAGCGTCAAGTTCCACCTCTCAATATGCTATGCATCCAGAGTTCAGCATAAATTGGAGAACAGAAGTGGCAACAGAAATGGGAAGAGAATAGGGTAGGTACCTAGGTTTCCTCTACCTATCCTATTATGAGCGGGATACAGCGTGAAGCAAAAAAATATTGTATATAATTTTCTAAGATCTAGATCGAACCTTCAAGCACCGTGCTTACAGTCAGACGTTGTTCCACTGCACTACGATAGTATAAAATATATTTATTGCCTAGGCCAATTATTAGGTATTTAGGAGAATCGTTTTATATTGTAAAATAATAATAAGAGGCCGTCGTGGCTCAGGGGCACAAAGGTGCGACTGTAACGCGACGGTTGTGGGTTCGATCCCCACTCGAGGAAATGAAATATTTATTTAAATTTATATTTCCATTTCTTCGCTCTGGTGTCGAAGCAAAGAGCGGCGTTGAGTTCCGCCACTCAAAAACACAGTACCTCCCAAATTCGGTGGAAAGTGGGAATTCAGTGTCTTAACGCTTGGTTCTGTCTACCTTCCCTGCTGTGTGCGGGATAAAGCGTGAAGTTGTTTTTTTTTATTATTTGTAAAATTTTACTTGCTATTTAGTTATTTATCTAACGTTTACACGTTATCATGTACATCATGTCTGGACGTCTTGGACATAACTGTCCAACAATTTCTTTCAATGCATATTTAAAAGAAAATAAACCTAGTGTTATGACACACCGTTCCCCACTTTCGGCCGAGATAGTGCGTGTTGAGTGGCAGAACTCAACGCCGATAGATATTTAAAAGAAGAATTTACAATAGACATTGCTTACGACGAAGTCTGAGTTTTCTTAAGAAAATACAACCGTATATTTAATACAGTTACTAATTTTAGTTACTCATTAATAAATAACTTTTAATTTTACATTTTTGATATTTTTTATATAGCGAAATTTGGTCTCTGTTATGGTTTGAATGATGTGTTCTCCTGTAATTAGTTGTACATAATTGTATAGCCTAAGAATGTGCGAATGTGAATCAATATGTACGACACTTGGGGATTTGTATAAATAAATAAATCAGTTATGCAGGTGCATATAAATAGGTATTTATTATATTTTACTTTTAATTAATATATTTTATACTATAAAACTTATATGTTATCAAAGATAATAAATAAATATCTCACTTTAAATAAGTAAATAAATTTAATATTAAAATCACAATAAAAAGATATTAATCTTTTTAGGTATTTTTAATTACTAACGAAAATTGTTCTATGGACTTTGTATTTAGAATCAAACATACATTCATAAAAAACTCAAGCAAAATTTTATATTAAAGTAAAGTAAAATATTCTTTATTGCAAGCAGATGTTCATTTGAAATGGCAGAGTAGGTAGTCTTATTGCTAACTGAATAATGTCTTCTAGGTAACTACTCCTGTAACTCAATACAGGATAGAATAAATTAACGGGAAAAGGATGTATTGAGTATATCAAAAAGAATATACACCTATATATATTGTGTATATATTTGAATTGAATTGTCGGTCGTGGCGTAGGGGCACAAAGTGTGACTGTAAAACCGACTGCTTGTGGGTTCGATCCCCACTCGAGGAGATGAAATATTTACTTAAGTTTATATTTCCATTACTTTGCTCTGGTGTCGAGGCAAAGCGCGGCGTTGAGTTCTGCCACTCAACATAATGCCTCCAGAATTCAGCAGAAAGTGGGGAACGGAGTGTCTTAACACTAGTTTCGCACTGCCTACCATGCTGTTTGCAGAATACAGCGTGAAGTTGATTTTAAGTATATACCTATACATAAAGTTAAATATAAGAAAACCTTGAAGTAGAGAATATAAATCAAATGGGAAGGTATGTACTGAGTATGTTAAGAAGTATCTAAACATATAATTTTCTTTTGATACACGCTGTATTGTGCACATACCTGAGAACCTAATGTCAAGACACTCTGTTTCCAATAAGAAAATTCCATTTCCCACTTTCCCTCGATTCTAGATGCATTATTTGCTTAGTGGCGGAGCGCAAAGCTGCGCTTTGCCTCGTTACCAGAGCGAAGAAATGAAAATATTGAATATATTTCTTCTTATGGGAAACGAACCCATAACCTGTCGCGTTTATAGTCACAGATTTGTGCCCCTGCGCCACGACTGGCCTAATTAAATGTTTACAAATATACATACATACAGTATGAACATATGCACGTCACTGATTTTCTACCTAAAGCTGTTTCAAAACCGGTATCGACTGTATAATGTATGTAATTACTTTAATCTAGTTTTATTATTGCTTATTAAAAGTGTAACATAATTAGCATACTAAGATATTTATTAGTTTAATGAATGCATTTTTGAAAATTTTTAAATGACTTAAATTATTTTTGTAGAATTAATTATACGATAAAATTTTAATGAGTTTACTATTTTACCTTGAATTTAATTTCTTGTCTCGTTTTAAGTAAATTAAATAATGTAATTGTTTACTTAAATATATACTTATTTAAATGGTATATATATACGTATAATGTATATTTATATACCTAGTGTTCACTACACAGGCACGGTGGGTGCAGTTTCAGATAAAAATGTGCTTGTAAATTAATAATTATATGTATGACTCAGTTACATGTTTTTAATGGTTTATTGAGGTAATTACTATACATAAATAATGTAAAAAAACAAAGAGAAATCTAGTTTATGTTTCTATACAAATACTATTTAATAAATCAACAACCATAAGGTTGGTATTAATTTGTATAATATATATATATATATATATATATATATATATATATATATATATATATATATATATATTATTCCTGTATTATATTTTATGTCCTATTCAAGTGAAATAATTAATAATCGTAAATAAATATAAAAAATGTGTACGTTTAATAACTTCAGTGTTAATGAGGAAACAAAAACTACTTAAAAGTATAAAAATGAGTGTCGTTACCCAATTTAGTTACATACTTTCAATTATATGGCGCATAGTAATTAATATTTAGTTTCATTATCTTAATAATTTACAAAATTTTAATTTATTTAAAATAAATATACCAGTATTGTGGTCAGAAGCAACCGTAGGTTGCTATAATTTGGTATATATTGTCCTAAGGGAATAAAGGGCAGCAGTAGGAGAAGTTATGCTGTCATTCCTACAGGAATGTGAAAACAGATTTCTGGTTAAAAATTTTAACTAGAACGAATTTATTTTCAGTAATAATATGTGTAGTACATTAAGAGCATTTCTTGCAAATATTAAAATTTTAAAGAACACATTAACTGACCTTATCATGTTATATGGGCTCGGAACTTACAAAATATTGTTACGATATGTGAATTACAAATAAAGAAGAGAGGAATTTGACAAAATTAGTCTTTTGAAGCAGTACGCATTGATTACAATACATAGTATAAACAACATAAATTTGCAACTTTATCAGTCAGTAATAAATACGGTAAGCGCACCAGGGCGTACATAACTCCTTACTTAATAAATAGCTTAGCTTACAATTTAAGAACAAAATGACAGCAGCAATTTTATAAAATAAATATTATTTAAACGCATAATAGTAAACGAAGACGACGAGGGAAAAAATGATGAAGAAGGAGAACTCACGATAAACTTACGAAGATTTTTGTAGTGTCTTGTTATTATGAAATTTTTAAAGTAACGCATGTTTAATAGTAAATAAAAAAAAGTTTTGGGTAACAATGTCCATGTATATTTACCATAACGTAGGCTACATATAAATATATTGTGAGCTAAATATCAAAATCCTATCGTTATATAGAACTGGAAGCCTTTTTTACTTCAATATTTATAATTAATTTGTTTTTAGTATAAACAAGTGTAGTCAAATTTTTAACATGACAACTAAATAGTTAGCCTCGTTCAAAACAAGAACAATAGTTAATAGCAAAACATTTAAATACTTCAACAACCTTGCAAGTCAAATCTTTCCGGTTGTTTCATTGAACAAACGATTTGGGAGTTTACACGTAGCATCACAATGAGTTACTTCTGTAACAACAAGGACAATCACCTGTGATAATAAATCTGTTTATATATTGAAATGTTTTTTTTTTCTTTTTATTTTATAGTTTATTCTTATCATTTTTTACTTCGCGCAGTTTATTTGATATAACCTTAACAAAATCATATAATTCAAATTTTAAAATTTATGTTTAAACTTACACTTTTCATACAGGTATTATAAAATAAAAATATCCAATGTTTTAATTACCATATTTAACATAATATGGATTCGACCGATTTGATTAGGGTTTTTAAAGAAAAAAATAAAAAATATATATATATTAAGATTACGAATAGGGAACCTGGGGCTCTAGTGTTAATATATTCCGATCTTATTAAGCCCTTTCTATCCCTCACTTTCCACCGAATTCTAGAGGCGGCATTGCCTGTTGACTGGCGGAATTCAACACTGTGCTTGCCTCGTTATCAGGGTAAAGAAATAAAAATATTAAATATTTCATTTCCTCGAGAAGGAATCGAACTCACGACCTCCCACGTTTATAGTAGCAGCCTTGTTGCTCTGTGCCATGGCCCGCCTAAAAAATGTTTAATTCATACTAATAAATCCTACGTGTGACGCAATGAAAATTCTGCTGTTTCTATAATTTGATTTCATTAAAAATATTATGATTTGATTAATACTGTTATTATAATAATCATGATTGATTAATTAATTATAATATCAAAACTATATAATAAAAAAGACAAATATTATCTATATTTTTTTTATTTTATTTATAGTTTTTTTTTCAGCTTACGCTGTATCCCGCATGTACCCTGGTATACAGCAGCAGAACCAGGAAACTTAGTATTAAGACACTCCGGTCCCCATTTACCGCCAAATTTTCGAAATATTGATTAGAGCGTTATCAGAGCGTAGATAAACGTAAATATAAATATTACTTAGTAATTAATTATTTATTTCCCGAAGTGTAAATCGAAGCCATAACCGTCGTGTTTACAGTCACACGCTAGTGCCACTGCGCCACGACGGCCTCAAAACTCATCTTAATTAAAACAGATATTAAAAAATATTAAGTCATAGATAAATTTTCTATGATAAATTCATTATAATATGTTAATTAGATAATTTATTATAATGTCAAAACTATTAATTAAGTATAATTTATGGTATTTAGGAATGTGTACAAAAACATACTATCATATATTAAGCAATTACCTAATTGCCCTCGAAATCGTTGTTTTAAATTAAAAATCATTATCCTAGTCTAGTTAAACAACAATATTTGGGGCAATCGTGTCTCTACGACTGTAAACTTGACAAGACGTGGGTTCGATTCCCACTCGAGGAAATAATATATTTAAAAATGTCATTTTCTTGCTCTGGTAACGAAGCAGAGTGAATAAAAAATCAGCAGAGATTGAGGAACAGAAATGTCTTAATGGAAAGGGAGTGTTTTAACACAAGGTTCCCTCTGTTTACCTTGCTATGTGAGGATACAACATGTGACTAAAAAAATACGATTTATTAATTATTGAAGCTGTTTTTGTTTCTAAATTGACTTGACCTTGACCCAAAGTCTCTGCAAAAATGTAAGTCTTGGCTATTTTTAGGTTTCCCCACTTAAAGGATCCTTTTGTTGTCCGTCTGTCCATCTGTACATTTATTTCAAAATGGTATAGAGGTACATATCAAGCTGAAATTAATATCAAAAATCTAGGTTTAAGGTCCCTTGAAGCACAGAAAAAATCAATCTTCTAAGATGGATATAGGGTACATCCAGTGGACCTACAGTTGAGAAATTCTGGACGAAGTGAGAACTGGCAAATTATAACATATTTATATTGGTAGTTCATATCATATAATATGAGTAAATATGTCTGCTAACTTAAGCTTGTCAATTTTTATCAGCTATTTAATTCTATAATCTCAGAAATTGGTACGGAAACCTTACTGAGCGAGTCCGACTCGTACTTATCTTGTACTTGTACCTGCTATTATTGTTTAATTTTTTTTTGCAGCTTCACGCTGTATCCGCACACAGCAGGGTAGGCAGAGGGAACCTAGTGTTCGTTTCTTCGTTCCTTTACACTTCGTTACTTTTCGCCAATCTCTGGAGGCATTGTGTATTGAGTGGCGGAACTCAACGCCGCGCTTTTCCCTCGACACCAGAGCGAAGAAATGAAAATATAAATGTAAATAAATATTTCATCTCCTCGAGTGGGGATCGAACCCACAACTAGTCGACTTTACAGTCACACTTTGTGCCGCTGCGCCACGACTGGCCTTTAACCACTATAAAATACACAATATATGAGAAAACATATTATGTCGCTAAAATTATTATCAAGAAAATAATAATAACAAACTGCAAGTACTGGATTAAGGTGTTCACAAAATTTTATAGCCACTTCAAGTGATATTGTTTGAGTTTTGATAATAAATATAATACAAAATATAACAAGTTTGACCTACATTTGATACTCGTATTTGTAAATATTTTAATCTTGCCGGTTTATCTCGCGTTTTGCGGTGTACATAAGATATATATAGAAATAAGTCACTTCGTTCTACTTTCTTTCCTATTAAGATACTTCCGTTCCCCCCTTTCCGCCGAATTCTGGATTATTATTAAAAATCAGTTTCACGTTGTCGCGCCCGCACTCAATAGGGTAGGTAAAGGGATAATACTAGGTAGTATTAAGATACTTTGGTCACCACTTTCCACCGAATTCTGCAGGAATTGAGTGACGGAACTTAACGCCGCGTTTTACTTCGACACAAGTGCAAAGAAATGAAAATAGGAATTTATGTAATATAAATATTTCACTTCCTTCCTCCACGAACCCACAACCACCCTGCCCCTGCATGCCCCTGAGCCACGACTGGCCACAATTATTTATACTTCACTTAATAACAATATTATTTGGACTTAGTAATATTACTAATATGTATTACATAACTTTAAAAGCAAATTGTGAATAATTTTTGGTAAAAAAAATTTTGTAAACACATATACAAAAAGATCAATTTGGAATTGAAGTCAAGGTCCCTGAAAAATATTTCTAGATACGTCATTTATTTCTTTAGTTATATACTTTTGTCTTATGCCTTTTTTGTATATATATATACTCGTATAACTTAAACAAACATAACAAAATAATAATAATCTCTAATATAAATTTGTTTTTATAAATAAATAATATTTTAAAATTGTTAATGTGTTTTGTGTAGCAGTTTTTAAGTAATATTTTTCTTAATTTACATTTATATTTTATAAATATATTTAAAAAGTATAATTAAATATAATATAGCCAAAAAAAAATGTTATTCAATATAATACAGCCACAAGGTGACATATGCGTAAACGATATCGTGCGGATTGTGAAACGAGACTCTTCAATGAGATAATAAAGATAAAATATGTTAAATTAAATAAATATAAGGTTTAATGTACATAAAAGCCATTATGGTGCAGTGGCACAGCGTCTGACTGTAAGCGCGTCTGTTATGGGTTCAATTTCGGGAGATGAATTGAATTACCATTTCCGCGTTCGGGTAGTGTCGGGTGTCGCTACTCAACACTCAATGTGATAAATTTGGGCAATACATGTAAGACGGAGTGTCTTGACTCATTTCTCACTGTTTACCTACCTATATAGTGAGATACAGCGGGAATATCAATAAATTTACTTATATTCTCGCGGTAACTTCTATACGTATTTTTAATAAATTTTGTTTTCTTCCACTATTATCTCATTTGCCTTATTAGATAAAGTTTCTCACGAGTGGACATCGAACCCACAACTAATAATGTAGAGAATCAATTGTTGTTCAACTTTTTAAAGGCCCACAACGCACCTGTAGCTCCAGGTGTTACACGAGGTCGTGGGCGGCGGTGATCACTTACCATCAGGTGACCCGTACACTCGTTTGTCTTGTCTTTTTCCATAAAAAAATGACTCAGCGTTTAGCTTTGAATTTGGCATAATTATTGCGCTTAAAGTATTTTTCTACCTAAAACAGCAATTTTTCTAACCATTCCTATGTTTTTCTTTTTCGAATATGAGGTTAATATTCCCTATTGGCTTTTATATGGAAACCGGTTGAGTAGGGTACTCTGTCCCTTAGAAGTTGCAAGCAGTAATTGGCTGCATGAGAGGATGTCGTCAGCTGCAAGGCTGACCTGTGGGACCCGATCTAAGGCTTGCGGCTGTCGATCAAGCTGGCTGGCTTTGTTCAGAAAAGTCCAGTTGAAAGTCTTTATAAGGATCGACATTAAAAACGTACCTGGAGCAACTTGATACGTAAGAATTTAGTTTTTGTAATTTTTTAAGGGTATCTAGGTTGGCGTGCACGAACAAACTTGAATAGAACAAGACGAATCAAATACCAGTTTCGTAATGCGTCGGCTTATTTCTAAGTGACATTTTACTTTTCTGCGGTTATTTATTAGCTGGTAGAGTTGAGGTGAGAGTAAAAAGAGTTTTGTTACGTTCTCTTGTGGCCTAAAGGAAAATCTGGAGATGGTAGAGACCAGTTTGTGTATACGAGAAAAGATTAGAGCTACTTTTCTCAGGATCGAAATTAATTAAAATATACCCGGAGTAATATTTGAATCTCCGTCAATAGCGTGTTCAGGCTTATATTAGATACATAGGTATCTAATATAAGCCTGAACACGCTATTGACGGAGCGGAGACAAACCTACGTAATCTGTAAAGGCGAATATTCAACTACAAACATTCTAGATGCATATAAAATCATTTAATATAATATGATTTGTTTGATAATATTATTATTATCTTATAAAGTAAGATTAAGGCATTAAGGTTGTAAAATTCTGCATCTAATTCGCTCCATTTAAACATATTGTTATGATTAAACTGACTGAAAATTAAACCAAAAAAACAGTGATTTACAATTGTAGGTAACATTTAAAAAAAATAATTTAGTCATTTGAGGCGTGGCGCAGGGGTACAAACGAGCGACTGTAACCACGACGGTGGTGGATTCGATTATCACCCGGAAGAAAATTCCGGGTGATAATCGAATCCGATCCGAATGTAATATATAATATTTTAATTTCCTAGATCTGGTAACGAGGCGAAGCGCGGCGCTGAGTTTCGCCAGTCAAGCCACAATGCCTCAACAATTCGGCGGAAACTGGTAACAGAAATGTCTTAATGGAGGCGAGATGTCTTAACACTACGTTCCCAGTTATCCTATATATTAGTGTCCTGAAAAATCTTTTGATTTTAATTTCAGTAAATCATTTACTTGTGTGTGGTTTAATAAAAATCATAGGAAAACTAATAACTAGGTACATACTGAAATTCATCTCTAGTGAGCTGCAAAGAAAGGACAGAGTTAATTCTGGACAGTCGGACGATGGTTCAGTCTGGATTGACGTCACGTTTTGATTGACGTATCCTGTCTCCATATTCGTCGCCGTGACATTGGCGAAGTTATTAGTACTCAACTGGCACGCTCGGAAGAATATACGGTTATATTATTACACGATACCAAAATACAGCTTAAAATTTTTGTCTGTCTGTCTCTCTGTTTATCCGAGCTAACCTCCAGACCAACTGAACCGATTATTATGGAACACACTGAAAGATAGAGGAGGTTGTAGAGCAACATAAATGTTTTTTGGTATACTTAAATAAACATTTAAATATTTTAAGCTGATATAGAGCAGTGGTTTCCACCAGTGGTCCGAGGACCACCAGTGGTCCGCAGAAGCCTAAATATGGTCCGCAAACGATTTTAATTTTATGATTGGCAATGGTGAGGCGAAGTTTCTGTTTGATTATCACAGTAAATTTTTATTACACCTACATGAATAGTGGTCCCTGCTACCAAGAATGATATAAAAGTGGTCCTTTACCAAGAAAAGATTGGGAATCCCTGATATAGAGTGTATTGGCATCATAAATTAAACAGTCAGCCATTATATTTCATATCTATATTTTGTGAAAAGTACAAAATAAATTATACTTAACTGCACTGATATTAACATACTGTGACAGAAGATTGATTTATTTGTTTATTTTTGATGTTAATTAATTAATGTTATTCGTTTAAGATTTTTGCTATTATTTAAGTATTTTGGCGTTGAGTTCCACCACTCACTCGAAATTTCGGCCGAAAAAGGGAAACGGTGTGTCTTAATAATATGTTCTCTCTGCCTTCCCTTGCCTTCTTGCTTGCTATATGCGGGATATAGCGTGAAGCCAAAAAAATAATTATAAAAAAAAATAAAAGCTGTTCATAATTTATAAGAGATTTTCTTTTTGTTCTCACGCATTACTTGCGTTCTAAAGTAAAAATATGGCTAAAAATAGAGGCCGTCGTGGCACATGGGCACAAGGACATGTAACACGACGGCTGTGGGGTTCGATCCCCACTTGGGGTAATGAAATATTAATTATTTCCTTGCTTTGGTAACGAAGCAGAGTGCGGCGTAGAGTTCCGCCACTTAACACGCAATGGCCTAAGAGTCAAATACAGCGTGAAGCCAAAAAAAAGGTTTTAAAATAGGTAAAAAAAATCAATACCCCGTACTGGGGATCGAACACGCAACTATCACGATTCAGAGACTGTCCAACTACAGGTATACTATAATAGTAGATATATTATTTCTGTAAATTCAATAAAAGTTTTATCCGGATATTTTAATAATAACAATTTTATAAGATCCTGCTAGTGACGTTATATGACACAAACAAACCTTCTAGGGCGTATTGTATTAGGCAAGATAGTGATGTCACACCACTTTCTATATTATTTGAGAGAAATCCTTACCACATTTGTGTTTTTGAGTTTTGAGGCTACAGACGAGTGAGTTTTTTTATTTTTATTTTATTAAATAAATTAATATTAAATTAATTATTAATAATAAAATTATATGAAATGCTGGATTTTAAGTTTAAACTTTGAATAGTTTTTCATGTTTCCGATCAAATATTTGTTACTAAATTTATCGGGATAGGCACAAGACTATTCTGGGGTAGGAGCACGGGCTACTCCGCTCACCCTATTTTTATGCCTACACTAGGTTCCCTTTTTGCGGGACTTTTTATTTCCTCGCACTGATAACGATGCAAAACGCAGCATTAAGTTTAGCCACTCAACACGGAATGCTTCGAGAATTTGATAGAAAGTGGGGAACGAAAGTGTCTTAATGGGATCGGAATACCTTAACATTAGGTTCCCAGGTTCCCTCTGCCTAAACTGATACAGCATGAAGCTAAAAATATACATGCTTGAGCATAGAATTATACGTAAACTAACATTTACATCGCTACCATATACATTTTATATATACATCAAATATTTTAATGCACATTTATTTCCATATTTACTGAAATTTATATTTCCATTTCTTCACTCTGATGTCGAGGTTAAGCGCGGCGTTGAGTTCTGACACTCAACACGCAAAGCCTCCAGAATTCGGCAGAAAGTGGGGAACGGAGTGTATTAACACTAGATTCCCTCTGCCTACCCTACTGTGTGCGAAATAAAGCGTGAAGCTGATTTTTTTTATTTATTTCCAGATTCCAAGATTTTAAATATGAAAAAAATCGTCATCTATACAACTTTACTTTTGATATCAAACGCTTATAGTACAACGCCTGTGAACGAAACCAGAGCAAACTATGATCCAATGGAGTTGCTATCGTAAGTTTCATTTGATTTTTTTTGCATTTCTCTATTTAATATGTTTAGACGCGAAAATTAAATTTTTAATTAATTTGCAACATAAAATAAATAATAAATTATAAGTTATATGTAAATAATAATTTTAAAGAAACGGAATCTCTTAAAAGTCATTAGTTAGACTTACATACTTTAATGGTTTTTTTTATTATTATCTTTATTAAAAAGTCATTTTTTCTAACTTAAACTTTCTCCTATATGTGTTTATTATTTTCTCGCAACTTTTTTTTATTTTTTTTCCAGTCAAATCTAGTTATTCTTAACTTTTCTCTCTCTCTCTTTCTTTCCACCCTAATGATTTCACTATTAGGAAATGTTAAATAATTCATTTCCCCAAGTGGAAGTGAACGGCAAGAATCGTATTTAAAGTCAGGCGGATTGCTCCTCTACGATGGCCACGCTTTTTTTAATTAATTAGTATAAAATGTATAAAAAAAAATAAAATATACATTTTCCAATGATTTTTCTTGTTCCCGACTGCTAAGGAAGGGTTATGTTTTTCGCGCGTATCTTGTATGTATGTAATATTCTTTATTACCTCGTATCTCCAGAACCGCTGAACGGATTTACATATTTGAGGTATCGTTAGATTTGTATTAGCAGCCTAAGTGTTCTTAGATAGATGACGTTAATAAAAAATAACCATGGCGGCTGTGGTACACCATTGGGCTTAATGATAAAAAAAAATTTCGTTTCGAATACTTCAATATGGGTATCAAATTTAAGAGCTCAATTTCAGGATTTCAAAAAGGTATATCATGATTATCATTATCATAATAAATTCTAACAAAAAAATGAAAAATAAAAAAATATTTGTAAAAACAAAAACCCCGACTGCATAAAACTAAAAAGAAAATAAACAAGTCCAATAGTTTATTAGGATTAACAGTCGGGACCTATAAGTAATTCTTCAATCAATAAAATCTTTACCAGGAACCCCGCATAATTTAAAGAGGTCCCGACTGTTAATCCTAATAATCTATTGGGCTTGTTTATTTTCTTTTTAGTTTGATGCAGTCGGGGTTTTTGTGTTTACAAATATTTTTTTATATATTGTCGCAATTCAATAATCAAGTAAATTGCGCCAGTCTCGGCGCAGGGGCATTACCGTGACAGGTTGTGGTTTCGATTCTCACTAGCGAGGCGAGACAAGGTAAAGTGCATTGTTAAGTTACGCCACACAATATGCAATGCTTTCAGAATTCAGCGCATAATGGTGGACGGAAGTGTTTTAATAGGAACGGAGTGTCCTAGCACTAGGTTTCTAAGTTCCCTCTGCTTACCCTACTATGTGCATGAAAGAGCGTAAAGCTAAAAGAAGTAAATTTGAAGAATTTAAAAAAAAAACATTTTTCATTTCAGCAAAATTTTCAACACCACAATTCTTGGAAGGGCTAAGAGTGGACTAGTTCAATTCGAAGATACATTGCAGCCAATAAGATTTAAAGAGTTCGAGAATGATGAAGAAAATTACCAAAATTCTGTCAAGTTTATAGAGGATAATATTAATCAAAATCCTGAAATAAAATTTCAAGACGTTAAAAAGAAACGGTTCAAGAAGCGGAAACCAAGGCAGCACCCATATCCCCCACAGTATCTAGGAGTTGGATCTCTTTCTAATTATGGTCCAGGACCTATCAATCCTTATTTTGGACAATATTACAGTATGTACCGTTGTAAATTTTATTATTTCTTTCGTATTAATACATTACAACTTTTACTATAGGATAGACCGAATACTATAGGATAGGATAATCATCAAGGAAATTTAAAAAAGATAATATTTGGCTTTTATCTATACTAATATAATAAAGTGGAAGAGTTTGTTTGTTTAAACGCTAAGATCTCTGGAGCTACTGGTCCGATTTACTTATTTTTGGTTTTGTTTGAAAGCTACATTAAATTGTGGTAGTGGCAAACTTAGAATACACTGCGGAAGTTTATTATATACACGTATACTCAGAGCCATAAAAGATTTTTTAACTTTTTGGAGGCGAAAACTTGGCGTAACAAGTTTATCTTTGTTTCTCGTTCCTATCGTATGTATATCACTATTTTTACTGTAACACTGTACATTTTGCCGGACAAACAGAATATTACAATATACAAATTGTGAAGCAAATATAATACTAGCTGCATCTTTAAAAACTTCTCGCAGAGAATCTCGAGTTCTTAGGTTATAAATCCCCACTCGAGGAGATGAAATATTTACTTAAATTTATATTTCCATTTCTTCGCTCTGGTGTCGATACCAAGCGCGGCGCGGCCTCCAGAATTTGGCAGAAAGTGAGTAACGGAGTGTCTCAACACTGGGTTCTCTCTGCCTACCCTGCTGTATGCGGGATACAACGTGAAACTGATTTATTTTTTAATTTAAGTTAAAAATGGAGAACCAAGTCACTTAACACTAACATTAGTCTGCTCTTTCACACAAATAAGATGCATGAATATAAAAAAATATCTTACAGATCCTCGTCCAGAGCCATCTCTAGCATCATCAGCGTTAAACAGAGTAACGGAAGCGCTGACGTCGATAGCTTTGTACGACGACCGGCAGTGTGTCGCGCGACTTCTATGTGAAGCTGCTGGTGGAGGGAACTTGGGCACTTCCGGTTTATTACAAGCTGTGTCTGGATTACAGCCTTTACTCACGTAAGTCATTTTATGTTAATTAATATAAGATACTGACAAGGTCAGTTGTGGTGCAGTGGCACAAAGTATGACTGTAAAATCGACTGGTTGTGGGTTCGATCCCCGCTTGAGAAAATGTAATATTTAAGATTTTTATTTCTTCGCTCTGGTGTCGAGGTAAAGCGCGGTGTTGACTTCCGCCACGCAACACAACAAAATAATGAACGGAGTGTTTTAATACTAGGTTCCCTCTGCCTAACCAGCTGTGTGCGGGATACAGCGTGACTCCTAACAAAACTATAATATTATTTCGATATTTGTTTTGAACATGAAGAAAAGAACAAGAACTGAAGGAAAACATCCATATCAATATTTAAATATATCTACACATACAAAGTCTTTAAATAGTAATAAATTTTAATATAATGAGTTCCATTAAGAATATTAAATCTTATAGAAAACTATAGTTTTACATCTCCACTTTATGGTACATCTCTACTAGATGGATCACTCTACTTTCTTAAGAAAATTGTGTATTCGAAGCAAAGCCATTGTATTCAATAAACGACATAAATTTATTCTATACAAGACAGATAACGAACTATGGATAACGTATCAGCTGTCAGAGTGGAAGGATTCCAAGAGGCGCGAGTTCAAATCCCGTTCAAAATTTTGATTAAAAAAAAAGTATAGATAACTAGTTTTTTTTCACTTTCAGACTACTTTCAGCTTATAACGGCATTAGCACAAATCCCTTATTCGTCTTCGGGCGAGCTGTGTTCCTGGGCATGTCCTCGAAAGGCAACACCGCGTCCTGTCGGTACGGGTACCCGCTGTGCCCCACTGATACTGAACAGCTTGTGCATTATTTGAACAATCATAATGGTGGATTTTTTAGGTGAGGACCAGTGTAGATAGATGATTATTTTTATTGTATATATTAATTCAAATGTCGAGGCAAAGCGCGGCGTTGAGTTCCGCCACTCAACACGCAATGCATCCAGAGCTTAGCGGAAAGTGGGGAACGGAGTGTCTTAACACTAGGTTCCCTCTGTCTACCCTGCTGTGTGCGAGATACAGCGTGAAGCTGATAAAAAAACAATATTAATTAAATTTTACAAACAAAGCAAAAATACTTAAGTGACAAAAGAAATAAAACAAGAATATATTTTAATGAAACAAAGGTTCTGTGTATCTTATGACTCTTACTCTTATACTACTATAGATGTTTGAATCAATATTTACTAAATATTATATTAATCTTAATTTTTACTGATGCAATATAAAATCTTTTGAAATATAAATCTAATATACTTTTACATAATATTATATTAAATTTCCATTTGCTTTTTAAAAAAACAATTATTTACAGATTTTTCAACGCCCCTCAACATGGTCAACAGAACATTGAACAATTTTACAATCATCTTTCTCAAAACAACTTCAATCAAGAACAGAACCATATTCAACAAAATTACGGCTTTTACAATCCAAATCCTGGCAACCAACATTACGGTTTCCAACAACCAAATCCTTATACAATTAATAACCAAAACTATGGTAATGATTTCGGTTACGGCTATAACGCAAATAAAATTCAGAAACGTATACAAAATAAGCCATTATCTCAGTATATCGATGATTATCAAGATGAAAATCCAACATGGACATTTCCAAATGATAATGACAATTATAATACAATATCTGATAATATAAATAAATATAGTGAAAATTTATACGAGAGCTCTAACAAAAAAGGAAAAACACTTAAATTTCCTGAACAAAATAATGAAATAATCAATAATGTAAATGGAAATATTAGATTTTCCTTTCCAGAATCTAACCATTATCAGCAACATTATACTGATTATGACAAACCTAATAATAATATAGGATATAATAATCGATATTATACAAATAATTTTCAAAGTTATAATAATTATAACAAAAAAAATAATAATAATATAATTGATAATTTGCAAACAGTTTATGTAGTTAGAGGTAACGGTGATCCTAATAAGCCGGAAATAGTCAAATTAAGACCAGGTGAATCTGTGCATTGAAGTGTTTTTAAAAATGTTATTGTTTTTAGTTTTAATTAATTTATATTTATTATATAAAAAAAATTTAAGATCTTACGCTTCTTATGTAAAGTTTTGGTATAAATTACTATTAGCATTTATGTTTTGGTATAAATTACTATGAGGCCAGTCGTGGCGCACAGGCACGAAGTGTGACTGTAAAATCGACCGGCTGTGGGTTCGATCCCCACTCGAGGAAGTAAAATATTTATTTACATTTATATTTTCATTTCTTCGCTCTGGTGTCGAGGCAAAGCGCGGCTCTAAGTTTCGCCACTCAACACGCAATGCCCCCAGAACTCGGCGGAAAGAGGAGAACAGAGTCTTAACACAAGGTTTCCTCTGTCTGCCTTTTTTTCTCTCCAATTCAACACATTGCACGTTGAATAGTGAAGAAATAAAAATAACTTTTTCCTACGACTGGAAATGAAACCTGTAACCGTACGTTTCCAGTCAGACGCTGCGCCAAGACAGCCTCAAAGCTTTTATAGTAGTATTAATTCCGCAATTCCGTAACTTATTTGGCGATAGATTTCTTTTATTTATATAAAAATATAGTTTTACTAAAGTGCACTAAGTACTAAATGTGCACTATAATTTATTTTTTAAATACTTAATTTTTTTTTCAATTGTAGCAGCGATTTACATAACTGTATGTTATATTATAATTTAGTTTTTTATAATAATAAAAAACCAAAAGAAAAGAACCTGTATCCCCTTTTTGCGTAGGGATTCTAGTTGCATGGTATGGTTTCTTCAGTTTTTTTTTGTTTCACTCTGTATTTCTCACATAGCAGGGTAGGCAGAGGGAACCTGCTTGCGTGGTGTATTGAGCGGCAGAACTCAAGGGCGCTTTGCCCCGTACCAGAGCAAGGAATTAAAAATATTAAATATTTCATATTGTCGAGTGGGAATGGAACCTTCAACCTGTGGCGCTTACAGAGGCACGCTGGTGTCGCTATGCCACGACTGGCCCCAGAAATTATGTACAAATTATCATTTTCACTCAATAAAACTATAAATTCAAACGAACTTACGCCATTCACCACATTAATACCAGAAGTACATCGATATTTACAATATGCGATAATTGTTTAAAACGATACGATTTTCGATTAAATCGATTATTATTATTTCCTTAAAATACTCTTTATGTTTGACTCTAAGTATTGGTGATGGTTATGTCTAACTTTACTCATTTATAATTAAAAATATTTTCTTTTGAGTTTCGCCAACTTTATGGAAAATAAAAAATGCTAAAAATTTGCGTAAAACGTTTTATTTTGCTCTACCATGCAAAGTTAAGCGACTGCAAATCAATTTTAAAAAAATCGATATTCTTCATACAAATATTAATAGTAAATCATAATTATCCTCAACGTACAGTGCGGTTTATCATTTGTGTTACACCTACTGAAATTTTGTCGTAGATTTTGTCATTTTGAATCGTTTTTTTATCTTTACGCTGTGTTAAAACACTCCGTTCCCCATTTCCCGGATTCAGGAAGCATTGCGTGTTGAGTGGTGGAACTTAACGCCGCTCTTTGGCCTGGACATCAAAGCGAAGAAACGGAAATAATAAATGTTTCATTTGCTCGACTGGGAATCGAACCTACACCCTGTCGCAAGCGTATGCCCCAGTACCACCATTGGCCTCATGTATATGTAGCTGTCTGTATATGTAATGTTATATTTTTTTTTTTTCAACATTATTACTTAGTATATTGTGGTTTAACAATAAATTTTAAATTATAATTGGAATGTCATTTTTCTAAGAATATATACTCGTAAGTTCCAGGTTTTTTGCTCGAGTTTAGTATGAAGCTATAAATAATTCATTATAATTGATCGTAAGGAAAATTTAGTTACTATTTAAGTAAACTATATGCTATCAATGTAAAAAAAGTCACATATTTCTTAGTTTAATATAAATATGTTATCTTTATGTTTATTGTTTGTGTATATTTAAAATTAAGTTAAATTAAATCTGTCTTCACGCTGTATCTTCACACAGCAGGGTAGGCAGAGGGAACCTTCCTTGAGTGGGGATCGAACCCACAACCGGCGCGTTACAGTCACACCCTTGTGCCCCTGGGCCACGACGGCCTCGACATCGACGTATATTTAATTTAATGTTCTAAATTAGGAATACAATCATATAAATAAAAAACTGGTTTTAATATAATGTTTAACATCTTTGAAATTTAAAATGTTAGTTTTAGCGTTGTAGAACGGTAGTCTTGTTTTAGACAATAAAGGTAATATTTATTTGTAAAACAAAAAAATGAATCAATTCTTTACTTCTGACTTTATTGCAAAATATTGGGCAAAAATAACACTATAATAGATCAAAATCGAGGTAACCTGTTTCAGTTACTCTAAATATAAATATTAAAAAACTTACAGCAATTAAAATATCTACTGGAGTCTTCGCTGAGGAAAATATCAGTTAGGATTTCTCACAAAAGACTAAACGAACAACAACTCAAAAAAGTTTAACTTTAAAAGTTTTTAATTATTTTTTGGTTATTTTAAGAATCGTATGCTATAAAAGAGCTTTATTACTTATTGTTCATGACATTTCATTATTTTGGAGATCAACGAGGGTCGCGGGTTTGCTTTTAACGTAAAAGATTATAATATGATAGAACCACTTGCTGTCTTGCGGTAAAAACATCTTATATACATTATTATAGCATATGCTAAAGTATAAATAATAATTAACAAATAATTGTTTAATATTCATATTTAAAGCAGGGGCACTAGGTTGTGTCTGTAACGCTACCGTAGTGGGTTCGACTCCCAATCAGGGGAATAAATTATTATTTAATAATATTTATATTGCTTTAAATTATGTACGTACAGCGACGATATTAAACTGAAATGCATAACATGCATTGTTATTACTGTGTTCTTTGCTTCACGCTGTATATTGCATATAGCTTAGTAGGCAGAGGAAAACCTAGTGTTAAGACACTCCACTCCCCATGCAGCTGAGGCATGCAAGTGGTTAAACTCAATCCCGAGTTTGGTCTTGTTACCATAGCGAAGAAATGAAAATAATTCTTTTCTGAATGGGAATCAAACACAGAACTGTAGCGCTTATATTTCTTTTTTGCGCGCTCCGCCTTGCTTCATGCGGGAAAAAGCTTGAAACTGATTTTATTATTTTATTACATGTTATCTTACATATTATAATCAAAATTATTATTAAAAACCTACATTTATATATAACATTTAATTTATAATGTCATGCCAGTCTGTCTGTTTGTCCTTTGATAACGTTTCGCTACTTGTTTACCCAAACGTGACTCAATACCAACCTGCCAATACATTAAAGGATAATACTAAATAAGATAAACATAGGTAACTAATACTTGCAATGTTATCACACTAGCGTTCAAATTACGTGGATTCGTAATATTTTTTAAAATATATATTTTTTATTTAGTTTGTAGTATAATTTTTATCTATGTCTATTTATTTTAGTGCTTTTATTTTTTTTTATTTTCTATTTTTTTTGAACGATAAACTATTTACGTGATTTGGATTCGGGATTTTCTAGACCTCTCAATATATTTTTTAAATGTACCGAATATGTTTTAAAATTTAACATTTAGTTTTAAAATTTTATTTTTAATTGCTGAATTCAATGTTTATTTTTTTATAATTTTAAATTTTAATGTTTACAAGTCTCGGCTAAAAATAGTACTTAATTTAGAACTAACGAGTCTAGCATTAAAAAATGTTTGTCCCCTATGATCCAAATATGCCTTCTTACTTTCTTTGGACATTTTCTGGACAGGGACATTCTTCCATAAAACGTCGTGTAATACAAGGAAAAGTTAAGTCGAGCATGTCATAAGGCAGATCGCAGGGATACACGAGTGTATCAGACGGCTTTTAGTTAAATATAGCGTTGGATCATGAGATGCACTACCAACCTTTATAACTGTTAAGATCAAAACGATGAAGAAGAAGAAGAATCTAAAAACAGTGATAAATGATATAAAATGTTGCGCAATATTTTTTACAATAAGCAGTATGTTCGATTTACTGACTCAACAAAAAATATTATATTTATTAATAAAATTATTGGTAAAATATAATTGAAAATCTTAAATGATAATAAATAACACTAATACATCCCACGTATTATATAATAAAGTCTACTTTCAAATAAAATACGCACAAATTAAAGAAGTACACAATAAGCGGTAAAATACGCTACTGTAATAACATAACTAAACTACTTTAAACACAAAGTAAATGCAAATCTAAAGGAAATATGCAGCTAACTTACCTAGTTATATAACGCGACGTGCCCTGTATTATAATGTGACTTTTGTATTCAGTACACACGATGGCGGTCTTTTTGTTTGTTTGTTTGTATGATTTCTCACATCGTATAAGTCTTTTATGTAAGCATTTCCGCAGCTTCTTCTTCGGTATTTACTGGAAACACGTGTTTAAAGATTTCCATTGATCTAAATACAATAGTCATTTCTAGAATAACATGACATATATTTATTCATTAGTTTTCAGTATAGTGCGTTTTACCATATTTTTCTTTTATTTCAAAGAAAAAAAGTTGTTTCATTAGTATTTGTTGATAAAACAGCTTATTTATGACAAAACATGTAAAGTTTTTAATAAATTTTTACTTAATTCTATATTTATTATCTATCTTGAACAAAGTATGGTGATTACTAATTGTGTGAAGAGCTCTAAGGTTTTATTTGTTTTTATTATATTGACAGTATGATCTAAATCCGACCAATCTTAAATTTGGACATGAGCATTTGGAAAAACATCTTAATATTATACATATTTTAAATTTAATGAATATTGCCATAAAAAATGGTTGATTGGCTTATGACAATAAAGAAAAATATTAATTCAGATATACATTATACACATTATCTTTCATTTAATGAAGTAGTTTGTTATCTTTTTAATTATGTAAAATTTTATTTATTCTTTGATGATATCTTTTAATTTTACAATAAATTTTAATTAAAAATATAAAGTCATATCAAAAGTTTATTTTATAAAATTCAATATAACAGATATTCTTATACTCTTTTAGGAATGAATCAAAAATCATATATATTATATGAATATACAAGAACAAATAGCAAAATAGTATATAAAATTATTATTCGAAGGAGTAAAAACAATTGAAAATAATATTAAAATCCAACAATTATAACAATAAACTTTTAGTTAGGCATTCAGATCGCGCCTAAGCTGAACTAAAGTTAGCCATACACTAAGTATTATTTATTCGCTTATAGTGAAAGTCGAAGGACGCGCGGCAGTACGCTCACGACGCTAAGCTTGTTAGCACGCGTCGCTGAAAAAAAAAATAAAGAGACGCGCGCGCGGCAAATTTTGACGTTTACAATTTGCTGATTTAAGTATGTCACTTTTGTTTTTATTATGTAATACGGATAAACGGATGTGCTATGAATTAACCGTTGCTAATTTTTCCATTTAAAAGTGTAAAATTATTTTCAGTAGTGTCACCTTTGTTAAAAATAGAGAATTTCGTTCAAGTGATATTTTTTCTTGTTTTTTTGTGTTTTCCGCCATATTTTTTTTAAGTGGAGATCATTTGAACATTGTGTTTAATGATATTGAAATTATTTTATTAAATAATATTTGTTTGGTTTTGTGCGCACAAATTACAACTTCGACAGTGTCACCTTGGATACAGTCGTTAGATTTTTAAATTATTCAAAATGAAGTTTGTTTATATGGTAGCGGTATGGTAGTATTATTTATAATATTATACATATTATCATATTTTTATAATTTTTGTTTTTCCAATGCGAGAAAAAAATGAAAGCCACTGTTTCATCATAATAAAATTTATCTTTAAATAAAAAATGGACGTAAACATTTATACGTGAGATAATAAATTTACAACGAATAAGATATGATTATTAGTACCACTTTAGGTCATATAAAATGACTTCTCTACCTTAGAAATAATATAATATAAAAAAATATTAATTAAGACTAAAATTTGTATATATTTTAATATTTTTCAATACTCAGACGGTATAGTTGCAAATTTTGTAGTGAAAATTTATTGTAAAGATAAAAAAAACCATTTAGATTTGTATGTACATACATACATTAGCTGTTATCAGTAGATAGCAGTTTATATAAAAATCTGATTACGTGTAGTTTTAGATAAAATACCTATTAAGATACTCGCAAGGTTGTTTCTTACACTATGTTTTGGAAAATCGATATATTTTTTAATGTAATTTCTTTTATGAAAATAATTAATTTTCGTATCGATACTTTTTCGATCTTAATGTATGTAAGATACAATATATAATAGTTAGTTAATAGTAGTAAATTATAATTTGGATTCATAATAATTGTCGTGTAGAGAGCAATTATATTAGTTAAAGTAAAGTTAAAAAATCGATTTTAAATAATAGTAACAATCTCTACATTTATATTTTAAAAGTATTTTTGAAAATATATATTTTTTTATTTATATTTACATATTTCCGTCGTTTTTAGTGATAACTCAAAAGGACCAATTGAATAAGAATTTCAAAGTTGAACCTAGAACCTTATGCTTAACTTTAGTAAAAGAACCGTAGTTAGATGAATATATTCATAGACATTATCCATAGAGGCTTAATTAGATTTAAATAATCTTATTGTGTAAAAGTTTTTCTTTTCGACTTTTCGTGCTTAATTTTTTTATTAGTAAGACTTTTAGGGAGGGCAACAAACTACCTTGTTGTAAGCATGGACTACCCAGATCCTTCTAATAGCTAGAAATATATGGAATTATACATATATTTATATACTTAATTTTAAAAAAAACAGTTAATTTTATATATAAAGTTCTTTTAACCGAAACAGTCGCGTGGGATGCAAATTAACTGGTATATCTGACAACTCACTTGTAGCTGTCAATGTCAACTATTGCTTTTAACGATTATACGTACATACGTATACAACTATACAGCCTACACTAAATGGTACTTAATTTTTTTTTATGTTTATTAGGCAAACGTGTTTTTTATACGTCTATCAAAGGGATATGTTGTTAGAAATGTATTTTGTTTATTTTGTTGAAGGTTATAGATTTAGTCCAATAATCGGGATGTTTAGAAGTTTATCTATCTATATAAATATAAAAAATTGTAAATGGTAAGTATGAATTGATTCTATTTTATCAAAAACCTTTTTCCGTGTTAATTTATCATCTTCTTTTTAGGGTTCTGTACCTTTTAAGGCAAAAAGGAACCCTTATAAAAGATCAGTTTGTTGTTCGTCTTATTCGTTCGTCGTCTTCTAAGTAAATTTGATTTTCATAACCTGCAATACACTTTGTCAATCTTGAAAAAAGGAACCCTTATAAAAGATCAGTTTGTTGTTCGTCTGTCTGTCTGTCAAGAGTCAATCTCTAAGTTACCTCAAAAACGCTTGGAAACATCGATTTGAAATTAACACCACATACTTAATCTCTGGCTAAGCTAAGCTTGAATTTCAGAAAAAGCTCGAGACCTCCAATTTTTGTACGGAACACTAGTTGAGCGAGCCCGACTCGCGTTTTTAAATTTTTTGTAACATTTCGAATTTTTAACACCAAAGCATCATACGTCTTCTAAGTAAATTCTATTTTCATAACCCGTAGTATACTTTGTCAATCTTTGATAACAATAAGCCAATGTGAGTTAGTCTTGGGTTCAAAGCCTAGATGATATAATAATTTAATAATTTTATTACTCTTATATAGGTAAAGTCTTTACCTGGTCTTTACCACAGATTAACGTAAGAATAATAAATACCAGTAAATAATAATTACAAATTCACATAACACGTTGAAAATTGTGTTAAGTAAAAAAAATATAAGTAAAATAAATTATATATAAACGTAAATATTAAAATTATATTTTTGTACGAACGATTGAATATAATAAATCTGTCTTATTAATAATTTTATACAAATGTCTATTATCCTGTTATGCCTAGTATTTTTCTTATTAATAATTTTAGTTCATTATTAGTCAGTATTGTTCTTAGATGTAATGAAGGTCAGAAAGGTAAAGGCCGTTGTAGCGCATCAGCACAGTGTGCAGTCTGATTGTAAGCACGGTGTTTAAGGATACGATTCCTATTTGGGAAAATTATTTATATTTTTTTTTGCTTTACTCTGATAAGAAAATAAGGCGCGTGAGTTGTGCCCTCTATCTACCCTGCTAATTAGGGGAGACCGGGGTTGGTTGACTACAGGGGTAGGTTGACTAACTATCAATAACTCGTCCGATGTAATAGCGTTAAGCCCGGCAGTTTGGAACGAGACTCCGTCACCTCCTCCCGCTCAGTCACCGGGAACGCGGCGTCGCGTACGCACGTCGTTTGAGAGAAGGAGCGTAATATTAAAAAACAACATACGTAAGTAATTTATTTTGTCGTAATATTATTTGTAATAATTGCTCTTTATTCGTAGTTATTGATTAACAAAGAATTTATAAAGAAATTTTGGCTTATGTCCTTTCTTTTAAGTATTATTTTATATGATTCCGTCGCAGTTTTGAGGTTATGCCATGTGGTTAAAAATTAAAACGTGTTTCGGGGCTAGTAGACTAATGTATAATGGGGTTAGTTGACCACCTGGTCAACCAGCCCCATAAAATTATGGATATATATCCAAAATATTAATATATATTCCACACATAAAATGAA